>OY998153.1:5819835-5871646 GCA_963921925.1 Sphagnum tenellum | reverse complement strand
CTTAACCCTAGCCGCCACCAAACCCTAACCCTAGCTGCCGCTTAACCTTAGCCGCCACCAAACCCTAAACTTAGCCGCCGCCTAACCCTAACCCTAGCCACCGCCAAACCCTAGGTAGTCTCCACTTCTAAACCCTAACCTAACTACTACAAGGATGTCTATACTATTCATCCATTTGATGAATGTTTAACACATTCATCACCATTGGGAATTAGAAACGAATAGAATTTCTAACATGATCATTGGCACTAAATGTCGCCAAAAACATTTGTTCGTGATCTTCACAAGCTTGATTAACTTTCTTTTTTTTAATCATTTTTCTTCTTCAAACAATTTCTCACAAAATGTCCGGGTTTCTTACAATAAAAGCAAAGCTTCTCATTTGGCTTGTGAGTTTTGTTCATTAATGTGGTAGTTATTGGAAACAACTTGAAAACAAGCAAGAAATGAAACACTCAAGGTTCATGAAAATGGAACAATTGTATTCCCCAACAAGAAGATTACAAAGGTTGTATGCTTCAAATGCTACAATCATAAAACTATGGCTTGCAACAATTAACAAAGCTTGAAGGTTCTATGTGCACTCAAAAAACCATGAAAGGAAAGAATGGAACCTCCTCAATGTACTTACTTTGGCTCATGGTTATGGTGTGGTTCACACGGTCTTTTTCAAACTCCATGCCAAGGCAATAGTGCAACTCTCCAAGATCACTCATCTCAAATTCATCTTCAAGCCTTAACTTCAACCACTTCAAAATGCTCACATTGCTTGCTAAGATGATCAAATCGTCCACATAGATGATCACTATCAACAAGTATTCACCTGTTTGCTTGACATATAATGAATGGTCTGCTTGGCTTTTAGAAAAGCCGTGGGTGAAAAACATGTCAATGCGTTGGTACCATGCTCTTGGTGATTGCTTGAGCCCATACAAGGACTTCTTCAACTTACACACGAGGTGCTCCTTGCCATCTTGCACGAATCCTTGCGGTTGGTCCATGTAGATGTCCTCCTCCAATTCCCCATTCAAGAATGCGGTCTTCACGTCCATTTGGTGGATCTCCAAGTCCATGGAGGCTCCAATTGCAAGCATGCATCTAATGGTGGTGAACTTGGCCACCGGGGCAAATGTCTCATTGAAGTCCACACCCTCATCTTGAGAGTACCCCTTGGCCACCAACCTTGCCTTGTGCCTCACGATATGGCCCAATGCATCCCTTTTTGTGCGAAACACCCACTTGCATCCCACACTCTTGTGATCCTTTGGAAGAGGCACCAACTCCCACGTGCCATTGGCCATGAGTGAGGCATATTCCTCTTGCATGGCCGCCTCCCACTTGCTTGCATCCTCCGAACGCATTGCTTCACACAAATTCAATGGATCATCAAGACAAGCAACATTAGCATGTTCGACATCTTGTTGGGGTAGGATGTGGTTCTTCCACCATTCTCCAAGCGGTTGCCGCTCCCTCAAGGGGTAACTATGCTCCTCTGTGGGCTCCTCCTCTTGTTCACCACTTGCATCTTTAGATGATGTTGAAGGTCTTGATGAACACCCTAGGGTTGGCGGTGCCTCTTGATTCCTTAGATCCTCTTTAGCATCGTCATCATTCACACATGGCGATTTGGAAGATGTGTCCATAATTATAACATCAGGGGTCTCAAATCTCCCACTTGGACGCATCTCTAAATCATTGCCAACACTAGTACTATCTTCCATGAACTCAACATCCCTACACTTGATGATCTTCTTAGATTGCACACACATGAGCCTATATGCCTTGGTGCCTTCACAATACCCAAGAAACAAGCATTTTGTGCCCTTTGCATCAAGTTTACCCCTCTTCTCATCGGGCACCATGGCATATGCAATACATCCAAACACACGCATGTGTGAAATGCAAGGCTTTCTCCCACTCCACGCTTCTTTGGGTGTGATGGATGGCAATGCCCTTGATGGACATCGATTCCTTGTGTAGGCCGCATTCACCACCGCTTCCGCCCAAAGTGACTTCTTTAGGTTTTGAGCATGAAGCATGCTCCTCGCCATCTCCACAAGGGTGCGGTTTGCACGCTCTGCCACGCCATTTTGTTGAGGCCTATACGGTGTGGAGGTTTGTTTCTCAATGTCGTGTGCCATCAAGAAGCGCTTGAATTCCTTGGAAATGTACTCCCCTCCATTGTCGGACCGAAACACCTTGATCTTGTGCTCCGATTGTGTCTCCACAAGTGCCTTGAATTCCTTGAATTTCTCCAAGCACTGCCCTTTGGACTTCAACAAGTACACCCACACCTTCTTTGAAAAGTCGTCAACGTACGTCACAAAGTACTTTGCACCACACAAGGATGTGGTCCTCATGGGGCCACATACGTCCGAATGCACAATATCCAAGGGCTTGGTGGCACGCATCGCTCCATCGCTTGGAAATGGTTTGCGATGTTGTTTTCCCTCAATGCACCCTTCACAAACAAATGAAGATGTAGGGCAAGGCATGTCTCCAAGATTCATACCACTCACCATGTTTTGGAGCGCATGCACACACCTTTGACGTTCAAATGATCGAGGCGACGATGCCAAAGCTCCAATGCACCATCAATTGTTGAAGTTTGGGCCATGTTGGCCACATGCACCTCACACATCTTGGCGAAGGTCACTTGATACAAGTTGCCTTCACGTAGCGCTATTGCAATCACCTCTCCATCAATTGCCTTCACAATGCATTCATTCATGTTGAATTGCACTTTGCACCCACTTGACAAGATTTTGCTCATCGAAAGCAAGTTGGCATGCAATTTTGGCACATGGAACACGTCCTTCATTCTAATCTTCTTGGTTCGCCCTTTCACCATCACTTCCACAAGGATGGACCCCATTCCAATTGCCTCAATAATACTATCATCACCCATATGCACGTTGCGTGTTGGAATTACCTCATACGTGTCAAATGTGGCTCTATAAGAGGTCATATGCTTGGTGGCGCCCGAGTCCATGATCCACTTGCATATGGCCTTGCAATGGTCTTCATCCTTTGTTGCAAAGGAATAGTCGTCATTGTCCTTGGCTTTATTGGCATTCTCCTTCTCCTTGTTGTTGTTGTTTTTGGCCTTGAAGCAAAATCGTGCAATGTGGCCCGGTTTGCCACAATAGTAGCATGTCTTGGTGTTTTTGTGTGTAGATGTGGTCCCTCCTCTTCCTTGCGGCTCCTTCTCCCTCCTCTTGGACACTTCATGCATCAATCGTGCGATCACAAACTCCATGGTGAGGTTTTGCATGGGCAAGGTTTCTAAGGCGGTGATTAGGTACTCGTAGGAGGGTGGCAAGCTCTCAAGCAAGGTCATCACAACATCCTCATCCCTCACGGGCAGTTCCTGTTAGAAATTCTGTTCGTTTCTAATTCCCAATGGTGATGAATATGTTAAACATTCATCAAATGGATGAATAGTATAGACATCCTTGTAGTAGTTAGGTTAGGGTTTAGAAGTGGAGACTACCTAGGGTTTGGCGGCGGCTAGGGTTAGGGTTAGGCGGCGGCTAAGTTTAGGATTTGGTGGCGGCTAAGGTTAAGCGGTGGCTAGGGTTAAGGTTTGGTGGCGGCTAGGGTTAAGTGGCGGCTAGGAATAGGGTTTGGCGGCGGCTAGGTTAGGGTTGAATGGCGGTGAAGAAGTTGCAAGAGTCGATTACAACGAAAAAGAAACCAAGGCTTTTGCATTGCTTTGTGAACATCTCACGGATGCCCAACTTGCACACATTCAATATTGTGACAATGTGAGAAGTGCGTGGGAGGCTCTTTGTGGTGTGCATGAAGCTAAGACCATTGGCAACAAGTTGTTCCTTCGAAGGAGATTCTTCACCGTCAAAATGCAAGAAGGAGAGGACATGCTTGTGCACATCAACACGGTGAAAGCTCTTGCCGACCAACTACGTTCCATCGAGGTGAACATTACGGATGAAGATGTTTACATGGTACTCCTCATGAGCCTTCCTCCATCCTTTGATAACTTAGTCACAAGCTTGGAGCCCATGTTCACCAAAGATGTAGACCTTCAATTCATTGTAGCAAGGTTGCTTCACGAAGTGTCCAAAAGAAAAGAATGTGAGAGTTCCGAAACTACCGCATTAGTGAACAAAACTCACAAGCCAAATGAGAAGCTTTGCTTTTATTGTAAGAAACCCGGACATTTTGTGAGAAATTGTTTGAAGAAGAAAAATGATGAAAAAGAAAAAGTTAATAAGGCTTGTGAAGATCACGAACAAATGTTTGTTGCGGCATTGAGTGCCAATGATCATACCACATATGATTGGATTGTGGATTCGGGTGCAACGCAACACATGACATTTGAACAAGAATGGTTTACCACGTACGAGCGCATTTCCCCAAGGAGGGTGTTCATGGGGGATGACACCGTTTTGGAGGCAATTGGCAAGGGGAGCATCAAAGCCACATTGCAAGTTGGAGGCCAATTGACACACATAATCATCACCCAACTTCTTCATGTTCCAAAAATGAAGAATAATCTCATTTCGGTGAGTAAACTCATTTCGGAGGGTTTCAAAGTGGAGTTTGACAAGGATGGTTGTAAGGTCAACGATGCTCGAGGAGTTGTTGTGGCGCAAGCACGAAGGGACAAGAACTTGTACCTTCTTAATGTGAAGGTGCGTAAGGACATGGCACACATCGCAAATTCTTTGGAGGAAAGTGCGATGCTTTGGCATGAAAGACTTGGCCATCTCAAGATGGCAAGCCTTAAAGAGTTAGATGCCATGGTGGATGGCATGAATTTGAAAGAAGTGCCCTTGCATCACATTTGTGAAGGATGCGTCAAAGGCAAACATCAAAGAACATCATTTCCCAAGGACGGCGCAACAAGGGCTTCACAACTTTTGGAGATTGTGCACACGGATGTGTGTGGGCCAATGAAGACTACATCGCATGGTGGAGGAAGATACTTTCTCACTTTCATTGATGATTTCTCAAGGAAGACTCATGTCTATCTTTTGAAGGCCAAAGAAGAAGCTTTCGAGAAGTTCAAACAATACAAGGCGTTGGTGGAGAACGAAATTGGTCACAAAATCAAAGTGCTACGTTCCGACAACGGAGGAGAATTTGTGTCTAAGAAATTTGACGCATTCCTTGTGGAATGTGGGATTCAACGACAAACAAGTGCGCCCTATTCCCCACAACAAAACGGTGTTGCGGAACGTGCCAATAGAACCATCATGGAATGTGCAAGAAGCATGATTCTTGCACAAGGGTTGGAACTTGAATTTTGGGGCGAAGCGGTGAACACGGCGGTGTACATCAAAAATCGATGTCCAACCAAGGCCCTTGATTCCAAGACCCCTCAAGAAGCGTGGAGTGGTAGGAAACCCGATGTATCCCATTTGAGAATCTTTGGTTGTAAAGCCTTTGCACATGTCCCCGATGAGAAGAGGAGCAAATTAGAATCCAAGTCCATGCCTTGTGTGTTTTTAGGATATTACGAAGGCACGAAAGCGTATCGCTTGATGTGTGTGAAAACCAAAAGAATCATCAAAAGTAGAGATGTTGTATTCATTGAAGGGTCAAAGGAATTAAGTGGTATACCTCATCTTGAGAAAAAAGAAGAAAATGTAGTTGTGCATGAAGAAGTTGAGGGAGAAGAACCATTGACCTTAAGTCAAGATACACCTTTGAGTGAAACAAGAATCAAAGGTGTGCAAAATGAATCCACACCAAGTTCTTCATCGGAAGAAGAATTTGTTGTTTCCAATGATGACCCATCTTGTGAACCTTCACAAGATGTTGCGAGGGAAAGACCTCAAAGGCAACGAAGGGAATGGCCTCGGGATTGGTGGATTGCTACCAAGGAGGTGGAGCGCGCCACCATTGCATTTTTGGAAGAGCCCCAAAATGTTGAAGAAGCATTGACATGTGAAAATTCCAAGGAGTGGGAGTGTGCAATGCCAGAGGAATATGATTCTCTCATGACAAACAACACATGGACTTTGGTACCACTTCCCGCCGGTAGAAAACCCGTTTCATGCAAATGGGTGTTCAAAATCAAACAAGGGGCAAATGGGGAGGTGGAACGTTACAAGGCTAGGTTAGTGGCAAGAGGTTTTACCCAAACCTACGGAGTGGATTACAACGAAACATTTGCGCCCGTTGCAAAGTTTGTATCTATTCGTTGTATTCTTGCATTGGCGGCCTTGGAAGACATGGAGATCCATCAAATGGATGTGAAAACCGCATTTCTCAATGGCGAGCTTGAAGAGGAGATTTACATGGAGCAACCTCAAGGGTTCGTGCACCAAGGAGGTGAACATCTCGTGTGTAAGCTTCACAAGTCCTTGTATGGTTTGAAACAATCTCCAAGGGCATGGAATCAAAAGTTAGATGCGTTTCTCAAAAGCATTGAATTTATCAAGAGTGAGGCGGATCCTAGTGTGTACGTTGCACAAGTGGGAGATGTGAAGTTTTTCATTGTGGTCTATGTGGATGACCTCATTTTGGTGTGCAACGATCAAAACAAACTTTTGCAAATCAAAGAGGAATTGAGTCAAAAGTTTGAAATGAAGGACCTCGGGGAATTACATTTCTTTTTGGGGATGGAGGTGGAAAGGAATCGTGATGAAAGACTCCTACGCATCAACCAAATTAAATACCTCAAAGAAATATTGAAGCGGTTTCGAATGGAGGAATGTAAGCCCATTGGAGTTCCATTCGATCCCAAGGTGAAATTACAAAGGAATGCGAATGGAAATGATGAACCCAAAGGATTTCCATATCAAGAAGCGGTTGGGTCTTTGATGTATGCCATGTTGTGCACACGACCCGACTTGGCATACCCAATAAGCGTGTTGAGTCAACACATGGCGAACCCTAACATGGAGCATTGGATGGCCGTCAAACGAATCTTTCGATATTTGCAAGGTACATTGCAAATGAAATTACAATTTGGTGGAACACCATCCAAGGAAGTTCTTGGATATTGCGATGCGGATTGGGGTGGTGATCTTGAAGATAGGAGGTCCACCACAGGGTTTGTTTTCATGATCGGAGGTGGAGCCATTTCTTGGAGTAGCAAACGACAACCCTTAATAGCATTGTCCACCACGGAGGCGGAATACATGGCAAACACGCAAGCCACAAGAGAGGCCATATGGATAACCAAATTGATGATGGATTTAGGATACATGGAGGAGAAGAAAATGATGGTGATTCGATGCGACAATCAAGGTGCGATATCATTGACCAAGAATCCCACTCACCATGCACGAACAAAACACATTGATGTACAACATCATTTTGTTCGAGAACGAGTTGAAAATGGAGAAGTTCAATTTGAATATTGTCCAACGGAACACATGGTGGCGGATGTGCTTACCAAGGCATTATCCAAAGAACGACATCATAAGTTGATAAACATGTTCGGATTAGAAACTTCATAGAGTGGGAGTGTGAGAAATTCTATTCGTTTCTAATTCCCAATGGTGATGAATGTGTTAAACATTCATCAAATGGATGAATAGTATAGACATCCTTGTAGTAGTTAGGTTAGGGTTTAGAAGTGGAGACTACCTAGGGTTTGGCGGCGGCTAGGGTTAGGGTTAGGCGGCGGCTAAGTTTAGGGTTTGGTGGCGGCTAAGGTTAAGCGGCGGCTAGGGTTAGGGTTTGGTGGCGGCTAGGGTTAAGTGGCGGCTAGGGTTAGGGTTTGGCGGCGGCTAGGTTAGGGTTAAATGGCGGCTACTTTAGGGTTAGGAGATAGTATATAGTGGAGTGGTTTTGAGTTGTCTTTCATTCTCTCCTTTCATGATTTTTGAGTTCACATAGAACCTTCAAGCTTTGATTAGTTGTTGCAAGCCATAGCTTTATGATTGTAACATTTGAAGCATACAACCTTTGTAGTCTTCTTGTAGTTAATACAATTGTTAAAGCTTTCATTTCTTGCTTGTTTTCAAGTTGTTTCCAATAGTTCCAAGTAAGCAAGTTGATCCGCAAGCGCCTTGACCTTATTGATGTGGTCTAGAAGGTCCTCTCCCTCCTGCATCTTACATGTGAAGAACTTGTGACGAATGAAAAGGATGTTGGACAAGCTCCGCGTCTCGTGGATGTTGCAAAGTGTCTTTCATGCCTCCGCAGGTCCCTTGCACCTCTTGATGTGGTGAAGTTGACTATCCACCAAGTTGATGCCAATGGTGGACATGGCCTTTTTCACGCGCCGTTGGTACTCCTTGTTAGAAGTACTATTCGTTTCTAATTCCCAACATTGATGAGTGTGTTAAACATTCATCAAAAGGATGAATAATATTCACATCCATATAGTAGTTGGGTTAGGCAGCCGCTAGGGTTAGGGTTAGGCGGCGGCTAGGGTTAGGGTTTGGTGGCGGCTAGGGTTAGGCGGTGGCTAGGGTTAGGGTTAAGTGGCGGCTACTTTAGGGTTATGAGATAGTATATATTAGAGTGGTTTTAAGTGGTCTTTCATTCTTTCCTTTCATGGTTTTTTGAGTGCACATAGAACCTTGATGCTTTGTTAGCTGTTGCAAGCCATAGTTTTGTGATTGCATCATTTGAAAGTATACAACCTTTGTATTATTCTTGTTAGTTAATACAATTGTTGCATTTCTTGAACCTTGAGTGTTCCATTTCTTGCTTGTTTTCAAGTTGTTTCCAATAGGTTATGGGCCCACACCAAGCAAGAGAAAAAGCATTGTGTGAGAACAAGGAATAGTGAAAGGTTTTGAGTTTCTATTGCATAGAAAAAGGGAGAGAATCTTTTTGAAACACGGATTTTTGTTTGCAAAGTAAGTGGGAGTTCATTTCCAAGTGGTGGCATACAAGGAGCTTACAACTTTTCCAAGTGAGTGGGAGGCGTGGAAGAGACTTCTTCAAGGTGTTGTAAGTTCTCAAGCGTGGAAGAGTGTTCTTCAAGTTTCTTTTTAAGTTTCAACCTTAAGGTTTGAGAAAGTGTGGAAGAGAGTTCTTCGTGTTGTTGAAGAATTTCAACATTCAAGTGTTTGAGGGTTTTTTTGTAAAGGTTTTGCTTTATGACATATAGCAATTGAGTGGAGAGATTTCAAGTGAGGTATTCAAACATTGGCAAGTTCTTCATCTTGAAATTTTCCCACTTCCAATTCCTTTGAATAGAAAAACATAGAGTGTTTGTTTTAGCATTTGTGAAACCCCAAATGTCATTATTCCAAATGGAGTCTTTGAAAGTCATGGAGAAGTTTGATGGTGGCAACTTTCACCTTTCGAAGTTCAAGATGCACATGATCCTTTCCAAACATGGGCTTTGCAAATTTATTGATGGGAGTGCCACCTTGCCAAGTGAAGAAGTTGGAATCGTCAATTACAATGAGAAAGAAATGAAGGCTTTTGCATTGCTTTGTGAACATCTCACAGATGCCCAACTTGCACACATTCAATATTGTGACAATGTGAGTAGTGCGTGGGAGGCTCTTTGCGGTGTGCTTGAAGCCAAGACAATCGGCAACAAATTATTCCTTCGAAGGAGATTTTTCACCATCAAAATGCAAGAAGGGGATGACATGCTTATGCACATTAACACGGTGAAAGCCCTTGCGGACCAACTACGTTCCATCGAGGTGAACATTATGGATGAAGATGTTTACATGGTACTTCTCATGAGCGTTCCTCCTTCCTTTGATAACTTAGTCACAAGCTTGGAATCCATGTCCACCAAAGATGTAGACCTTCAATTCATTGTAGCAAGGTTGCTTCACGAAGTGTCCAAAAGAAAAGAATGTGAGAGTTCCGAGACTACCGCATTAGTGAACAAAACCCACAAATCAAACGAGAAGCTTTGTTTCTATTGTAAGAAACCTGGACATTTTGTGAGAAATTGTTTGAAGAAGAAAAATGATGAAAAAGAAAAGGCCAATCAAGCTTGTGAAGATCATGAGCAAATGTTTGTTGCCGCATTGAGTGCCAATGATCATACCACGTATGATTAGATTGTGGATTCGGGTGCAACTCAACACATGACATTCCAACAATAATGGTTTACCACGTACGAGCGCATTTCCCCAAGGAAGGTGTTCATGGGCGATGACACCGTTTTGGAGGCCGTCGGCAAGGGGAGCATCAAAGCCACAATGCAAGTGGGAGGCAAATTGTCCCACGCAACCATGACCCAAGTTCTTCATGTTCCAAAAATGAAGAATAGTTTCATTTTCATGAGTAAGCACATTTCGGAAGGTTTCAAAGTTGAATTTGAAAGGGATGGTTGTAAGGTGAATGATGCTCGAGGAGTTGTTGTGGCGGAAGCACGAAGGGACAAGAACTTGTACCTTCTAAATGTCAAGGTGCACAAAGACATGGCGCACATCGCAAATTCTCCGAAGGAAAGTGCGATGCTTTGGCATGAAAGTCTTGGCCATCTCAACATGGCAAGCCTCAAGGAGTTGTTAGAAATTCTATTCGTTTCTAATTCCCAATGGTGATGAATGTGTTAAACATTCATCAAATGGATGAATAGTATAGACATCCTTGTAGTAGTTAGGTTAGGGTTTAGAAGTGGAGACTACCTAGGGTTTGGCGGCGGCTAGGGTTAGGGTTAGGCGGCGGTTAAGTTTAGGGTCTGGTGGCGGCTAAGGTTAGGCGGCGGCTAGGGTTAGGGTTTGGTGGCGGCTAGGGTTAAGTGGCGGCTAGGGTTAGGGTTTGGCGGCGGCTAGGTTAGGGTTAAGTGGCGGCTACTTTAGGGTTAGGAGATAGTATATAGTGCAGTGGTTTTGAGTTGTCTTTCATTCTCTCCTTTCATGATTTTTGAGTGCACATAGAACCTTCAAGCTTTGATTAGTTGTTGCAAGCCATAGCTTTATGATTGTAACATTTGAAGCATACAACCTTTGTAATCTTCTTGTAGTTAATACAATTGTTAAAGCTTTCATTTCTTGCTTGTTTTCAAGTTGTTTCCAATAGGTTATGGGCCCACACCAAGCAAGAGAAAGGACATTGTGTTAGAACAAGAAGTAGTGAAAGGTTTGAGCTTGTATTGCATAGGGAAAAGGAGAGAATCGTTTTGAGACAAGGTTCTTAGTTTGCAAAGTGAGTGGGAATTCATTTCCAAGTGGTGGCATACAAGGAGCTTGTAACTTTTCCAAGTGAGTGGGAGGTGTGGAAGAGATTTCTTCAAAGTGTTGTAAGTTTTTTTTTAAGTGTGGAAGAGTGTTCTTCAAGTCTTTAAGTTTCAAGTTTCAAGTGCAATCGTGTGAAAGAGAGTTCTTCAAGTTTTTGAGGTTTTCAACATTGAAGTTTGAGGTGTAAGAGAAGTTTTTTAAGTTTCTTGTCAAAGTTTTTAAGAAACTTGTTCTTTTAAGTTTTTGAAAGTGTTTACTTGTACAACATAGAAAGGGAGAATCCTTTTGAGGGAAGGCTTTTAGTTTGCAAGGTTGCAAAGAGAATAGTCCTTACAAGTGAGTGGGAGGTGTGGAAGAGATTTCTTCAAGGAGTTGTAAGTTTTTCAAGTGTGAAAAACTTGTTTTTTGAAAGTATCAAGGTTTTCCAAGTGAAAGTGTTTAGAAAAGAGTTCTTCTAGTTATTGAAAACTTCAACTTTCAAGTTTCAGAGTGTTTGTTGTAGCTCTTGTGTTCAAAATGTCTTCTTTTCAAATGGAGTCCTTGAAAGTCATGGAGAAGTTTGATGGTGGCAACTTTCACCTATGGAAGTTCAAAATGCGCATGATGCTTTCCAAACATGGGCTTTGGAAATTTGTTGATGGGAGTGCCACTTTGCCAAGTGAAGAAGTTGCAAGAGTCGATTACAACGAAAAAGAAACCAAGGCTTTTGCATTGCTTGGATGCCCAACTTGCACACATTCAATATTGTGACAATGTGAGAAGTGCGTGGGAGGCTCTTTGTGGTGTGCATGAAGCTAAGACCATTGGCAACAAGTTGTTCCTTCGAAGGAGATTCTTCACCGTCAAAATGCAAGAAGGAGAGGACATGCTTGTGCACATCAACACGGTGAAAGCTCTTGCCGACCAACTACGTTCCATCGAGGTGAACATTACGGATGAAGATGTTTACATGGTACTCCTCATGAGCCTTCCTCCATCCTTTGATAACTTAGTCACAAGCTTGGAGTCCATGTCCACGAAAGATGTAGACCTTCAATTCATTGTAGCAAGGTTGCTTCACGAAGTGTCCAAAAGAAAAGAATGTGAGAGTTCCGAAACTACCGCATTAGTGAACAAAACTCACAAGCCAAATGAGAAGCTTTGCTTTTATTGTAAGAAACCCGGACATTTTGTGAGAAATTGTTTGAAGAAGAAAAATGATGAAAAAGAAAAAGTTAATAAGGCTTGTGAAGATCACGAACAAATGTTTGGTGCGGCATTGAGTGCCAATGATCATACCACATATGATTGGATTGTCGATTCGGGTGCAACGCAACACATGACATTTGAACAAGAATGGTTTACCACGTACGAGCGCATTTCCCCAAGGAGGGTGTTCATGGGGGATGACACCGTTTTGGAGGCAATTGGCAAGGGGAGCATCAAAGCCACATTGCAAGTTGGAGGCCAATTGACACACATAACCATCACCCAAGTTCTTCATGTTCCAAAAATGAAGAATAATTTCATTTCGGTGAGTAAACTCATTTCGGAGGGTTTCAAAGTGGAGTTTGACAAGGATGGTTGTAAGGTCAACGATGCTCGAGGAGTTGTTGTGGCGCAAGCACGAAGGGACAAGAACTTGTACCTTCTTAATGTGAAGGTGCGTAAGGACATGGCACACATCGCAAATTCTTTGGAGGAAAGTGCGATGCTTTGGCATGAAAGACTTGGCCATCTCAAGATGGCAAGCCTTAAGGAGTTAGATGCCATGGTGGATGGCATGAATTTGAAAGAAGTGCCCTTGCATCACATTTGTGAAGGATGCGTCAAAGGCAAACATCAAAGAACATCATTTCCCAAGGACGGCGCAACAAGGGCTTCACAACTTTTGGAGATTGTGCACACAGATGTGTGTGGGCCAATGAAGACTACATCGCATGGTGGAGGAAGATACTTTCTCACTTTCATTGATGATTTCTCAAGGAAGACTCATGTCTATCTTTTGAAGGCCAAAGGAGAAGCTTTTGAGAAGTTCAAACAATACAAGGCGTTGGTGGAGAACGAAATTGGTCACAAAATCAAAGTGCTACGTTCCGACAACGGAGGAGAATTTGTGTCTAAGAAATTTGACGCATTCCTTGTGGAATGTGGGATTCAACGACAAACAAGTGCGCCCTATTCCCCACAACAAAACGGTGTTGCGGAACGTGCCAATAGAACCATCATGGAATGTGCAAGAAGCATGATTCTTGCACAAGGGTTGGAACTTGAATTTTGGGGCGAAGCGGTGAACACGGCGGTGTACATCAAAAATCGATGTCCAACCAAGGCCCTTGATTCCAAGACCCCTCAAGAAGCGTGGAGTGGTAGGAAACCCGATGTATCCCATTTGAGAATCTTTGGTTGTAAAGCCTTTGCACATGTCCCCGATGAGAAGAGGAGCAAATTAGAATCCAAGTCCATGCCTTGTGTGTTTTTAGGATATTACGAAGGCACGAAAGCGTATCGCTTGATGTGTGTGAAAACCAAAAGAATCATCAAAAGTAGAGATGTTGTATTCATTGAAGGGTCAAAGGAATTAAGTGGTATACCTCATCTTGAGAAAAAAGAAGAAAATGTAGTTGTGCATGAAGAAGTTGAGGGAGAAGAACCATTGACCTTAAGTCAAGATACACCTTTGAGTGAAACAAGAATCAAAGGTGTGCAAAATGAATCCACACCAAGTTCTTCATCGGAAGAAGAATTTGTTGTTTCCAATGATGACCCATCTTGTGAACCTTCACAAGATGTTGCGAGGGAAAGACCTCAAAGGCAACGAAGGGAATGGCCTCGGGATTGGTGGATTGCTACCAAGGAGGTGGAGCGCGCCACCATTGCATTTTTGGAAGAGCCCCAAAATGTTGAAGAAGCATTGACATGTGAAAATTCCAAGGAGTGGGAGTGTGCAATGCCAGAGGAATATGATTCTCTCATGACAAACAACACATGGACTTTGGTACCACTTCCCGCCGGTAGAAAACCCGTTTCATGCAAATGGGTGTTCAAAATCAAACAAGGGGCAAATGGGGAGGTGGAACGTTACAAGGCTAGGTTAGTGGCAAGAGGTTTTACCCAAACCTACGGAGTGGATTACAACGAAACATTTGCGCCCGTTGCAAAGTTTGTATCTATTCGTTGTATTCTTGCATTGGCGGCCTTGGAAGACATGGAGATCCATCAAATGGATGTGAAAACCGCATTTCTCAATGGCGAGCTTGAAGAGGAGATTTACATGGAGCAACCTCAAGGGTTCGTGCACCAAGGAGGTGAACATCTCGTGTGTAAGCTTCACAAGTCCTTGTATGGTTTGAAACAATCTCCAAGGGCATGGAATCAAAAGTTAGATGCGTTTCTCAAAAGCATTGAATTTATCAAGAGTGAGGCGGATCCTAGTGTGTACGTTGCACAAGTGGGAGATGTGAAGTTTTTCATTGTGGTCTATGTGGATGACCTCATTTTGGTGTGCAACGATCAAAACAAAATTTTGCAAATCAAAGAGGAATTGAGTCAAAAGTTTGAAATGAAGGACCTCGGGGAATTACATTTTTTTTTGGGGATGGAGGTGGAAAGGAATCGTGATGAAAGACTCCTACGCATCAACCAAATCAAATACCTCAAAGAAATATTGAAGCGGTTTCGAATGGAGGAATGTAAGCCCATTGGAGTTCCATTGGATCCCAAGGTGAAATTACAAAGGAATGCGAATGGAAATGATGAACCCAAAGGATTTCCATATCAAGAAGCGGTTGGGTCTTTGATGTATGCCATGTTGTGCACACGACCCGACTTGGCATACCCAATAAGCGTGTTGAGTCAACACATGGCGAACCCTAACATGGAGCATTGGATGGCCGTCAAACGAATCTTTCGATATTTGCAAGGTACATTGCAAATGAAATTACAATTTGGTGGAACACCATCCAAGGAAGTTCTTGGATATTGCGATGCGGATTGGGGTGGTGATCTTGAAGATAGGAGGTCCACCACAGGGTTTGTTTTCATGATCGGAGGTGGAGCCATTTCTTGGAGTAGCAAACGACAACCCTTAATAGCATTGTCCACCACGGAGGCGGAATACATGGCAAACACGCAAGCCACAAGAGAGGCCATATGGATAACCAAATTGATGATGGATTTAGGATACATGGAGGAGAAGAAAATGATGGTGATTCGATGCGACAATCAAGGTGCGATATCATTGACCAAGAATCCCACTCACCATGCACGAACAAAACACATTGATGTACAACATCATTTTGTTCGAGAACGAGTTGAAAATGGAGAAGTTCAATTTGAATATTGTCCAACGGAACACATGGTGGCGGATGTGCTTACCAAGGCATTATCCAAAGAACGACATCATAAGTTGATAAACATGTTCGGATTAGAAACTTCATAGAGTGGGAGTGTTAGAAATTCTATTCGTTTCTAATTCCCAATGGTGATGAATGTGTTAAACATTCATCAAATGGATGAATAGTATAGACATCCTTGTAGTAGTTAGGTTAGGGTTTAGAAGTGGAGACTACCTAGGGTTTGGCGGCGGCTAGGGTTAGGGTTAGGCGGCGGTTAAGTTTAGGGTCTGGTGGCGGCTAAGGTTAGGCGGCGGCTAGGGTTAGGGTTTGGTGGCGGCTAGGGTTAAGTGGCGGCTAGGGTTAGGGTTTGGCGGCGGCTAGGTTAGGGTTAAGTGGCGGCTACTTTAGGGTTAGGAGATAGTATATAGTGGAGTGGTTTTGAGTTGTCTTTCATTCTCTCCTTTCATGATTTTTGAGTGCACATAGAACCTTCAAGCTTTGATTAGTTGTTGCAAGCCATAGCTTTATGATTGTAACATTTGAAGCATACAACCTTTGTAATCTTCTTGTTGTTAATACAATTGTTAAAGCTTTCATTTCTTGCTTGTTTTCAAGTTGTTTCCAATAGGAGTTGGATGCCATGGTGGACGGCATGAATTTGAAGGAAGTGCCCTTGCATCACATTTGTGAAGGATGCATCAAAGGCAAACATCAAAGAACATCATTTCCCAAGGATGGAGCAACAAAGGCCTCACAACTTTTCGAGATTGTGCACACTGATGTGTGCGGACCAATGAGGACTACATCGCATGGTGGAGTGCGATACTTTCTCTTTTTCATTGATGATTTTATTGGAAACAACTTGAAAACAAGCAAGAAATGAAAGCTTTAACAATTGTATTAACTAAAAGAATAAGGAGGGAGAGAAATAGTTATCCCATATGGTTTGTCAATGTGGTGGTACAGAGAAGGGAATAAAGAACAAGGTTGGAGGGGAGTTGGAGATCTCAATCCAAGCATTGTTCACATACTTGTGTGATCTATGTGCTTTTGATTGCGCAATCTCTCCTCTGATGCTATTGTTTTTCAACACAAACCGCACCCTTGTGGACTTGGCGAGGAGCATGCTTCATGCTCAAAACCTCAAGAAGTAACTTTGGGCAGAAGCGGTGGTGAATGCGGCCTACACAAGGAATCGATGTCCATCAAGGGCATTGCCGTCCATCACACCCAAGGAAGCGTGGAGTGGCAGAAAGCCTTCCATTTCACACATGCGTGTGTTTAGATGCATTGCGTATGCCATGGTGCGGACAAGAAGAGAGGTAAGCTTGATGCAAAGGGCACAAAATTTTTGTTTCTTGGGTATTGTGAAGGCACCAAGGCATATAGGCTCATGTGTGTGTAATCCAAGAAGATCATCAAGTGTAGTAGGGATGTTGAGTTCATGGAGGATAGCACTAGTGTCGGCAATGATTTGGAGATGTGTCCAAGTGGGAGAAATGAGACCCCTAATGTGGTGATTGTGGACACATCTTCCAAATCGCCCTGCGTGGATGATGATGAGGGTGCAAGTGATGCCAAAGAGGATCCAAGCAATCAAAAGGCAATGCTAACCCCAGGGTGTTCATCAACATCTTCAACACCATCTAAAGATGCAAGCACAAGTGGTGAACAAGAGGGGCAGCCCTTGGAGGAGTGTAGGTACCCCTTGAGGGAGCAATGACCGCTTGGAGAATGGTGGAAGACCACATCCTACCCCAACAAGATGTGGATCGTGCTAATGTTGCTTGTCTTGATGATCCATTGAATTTGTGTGATGCAATGCATTCGGAGGATGCAAGCAAGTGGGAGGTAGCCATGCAAGAGGAGTTGGCTCACTCATGGCCAATGGCACGTGGGAGTTGGTCCCTCTTCCAAAGGATCGCAAGAGTGTGGGATGTAAGTGGGTGTTTTGCACAAAAAAAGATGCATCAAGCCATATCATGAGACACAAGGCAAGGTTGGTGGCCAAGGGGTACTCTCAAGTTGAGGGTGTGGAATGAGACATTTACCCCGGTGGCCATGTTCACCACCATTAGATGCATGCTTGCAATTGGAGCCGCCATGGACTTGGAGATCCACCAAATGGATGTGAAGACCACATTCTTGAATGGGCAATTGGAAGAGGACATCTACATGGACCAACCGCAAGGATTCGTGCAAGATGGCAAGGAGCACCTTGTGTGTAAGTTGAAGAAGTCCTTGTACGAGCTCAAGCAATCACCAAGAGCATGGTACCAACGCATTAACATGTTCTTCACCCACGAAGACTTTTCTAGGAGCCAAGTAGACCATTTGTTGTACGTCAAGCAAACGGGTGAATACTTGTTGATAGTGATCACCTATGTGGACGATTTGATCATCTTAGCAAGCAATGTGAGCATTTTGAAGTGGTTGAAATCAAGGCTTGAAGATGAACTTGAGATGAGTGATCTTGGAGAGTTGCACTATTACATTGGCGTGGAGTTTGAGAGAGACCGTGCGAACCGCACCATAACCATGAGCCAAAGCAAGTACATTGAGGAGGTGCTCAAGCACTTCAACATGGAGGAGTGCAAGCCCATTGGAACTCCGCTTGATGTGAATTCTAAGCTCTTGAAGCTCACAGAGGAGGAGTTTCAAGGCATTCAAGAAGAGATGGCATTCCATACAAGGCGACGGTGGAATCATTGATGTATGCCATGGTGGGCACACAACTGGATCTTGCATTCCTGGTGAGCACGGTGAATCAATTCATGTCAAAGGCTGGTTCTTCCCATTGGATGGTGGTGAAACGCATCATGCGGTACTTGAAGGGCACTTTGGACTTGAAATTGTGCCTCGGAGGCAAGGATGTTAGTTTGAGGGGGTATTGTGATGCCGATTGGGGTGGAGATGCAAATGAGCGGTGTTCCACCATGGGGTACGTGTTCTTTGTTGGAGTTGGAGCCGTCTCATGGAATTGCAAGAGGCAACCTACAATTGCCTTGTCTACCACGGAGGCCGAATACATGGCCACTAGTCAATGCACCAAGGAGGCCATATGGTTGAGGAAGTTGATGGCAGATGTGGGACTTGTGCAAGTTGGAGCAACAACCATCATGTGTGACAACCAAGGATGCATTGCACTTGCAAAGAACCCAACCCACCACTCTCGCACAAAGCACATTAACATACAACACCAATTCATTCGAGAGAAGTTGGAAAGTGGAGAAATAGGCCTCAAGTATTGCCCAACTCAAGATATGGTGGTAGATGTGTTGACAAAGGCATTGGCAAAGAAACGACATCAAAACCTTACAAGAAGCATGGGATTGGGAGTCTTAGATTACGTGCAAAGTGGGAGTGTTGAAGATTATGATGTAGATGAAACATAGATAATGGTGTGATAGATATTTGAAACTATGTGGTAGATAAGTGTTGCAAGCAATCAAAGACATAGGTAGATTTGACATATGTTAGTACCACAAACATGTTAGAATAAGGAGGGAGAGAAATAGTTATCCCATATGGTTTGTCAATGTGGTGGTACAGGGAAGGGAATAAAAAGCAAGGTTGGAAGGGAGTTGGAGATCTCACTCCAAGCATTGTTCACATACTTGTGTGATCTATGTGCTTTTGATTGCGCAATCTTTCCTCTGATCCTATTGTCAACA
This sequence comes from Sphagnum tenellum, assembly GCA_963921925.1. Taxonomy (NCBI): domain Eukaryota; kingdom Viridiplantae; phylum Streptophyta; class Sphagnopsida; order Sphagnales; family Sphagnaceae; genus Sphagnum; species Sphagnum tenellum. The sequence continues at coordinate 5,852,572 of OY998153.1, read as the reverse complement.
CACCAAACATTTGGGAGGTGAAGCGAGAAGGCCTAAGGCGTTACTATGTTATGATAATCAAAATGACATGACAAATGAAGATGAAAATATCATCTTTGTTACAAAGCTATAATTATTCTCAATAGGAATAATCAATTTACCATAATCAATTCAATCTATGAAAACCACATATGTAGAAATCATGGATACATATGTGAAGACTAATATTTCATAGCAAAAATTTGAAGTATAGAGCATAGAAAAAAAAATTAGCAACAAATATGAACTAGAAGTAGCTATGGAGGATATGGTGTATTCTAAGACAGATTACAGTCATCAATTAGGGAGTGTTATAATGGATGAAACTCCAACAGAAATCAAAGCCAAGAATTGTAAATAGCTAGATGGACGATAATTGAAGTTTAACAATTGATGAAGCTCAATCTAAGAACTAATGTACAACCATAAATGGTGAATATTAATGCATAGCTGGAAACATGCAAGGTGTTCTAAAACAATTATTAAGGAATTCAAAGATGTTTTTGCATGGACATAAAAAATTCAAAAGGGATTCCACCAGAGTTGGCACAACATATAATTGATTTGATTTCTACTATACCACCAATGACGCGCTCCCAAGCTCCTTGTTAACTTCAAAGATGAACGTAAGGTAAAAAACAACAGAAAGGTTAGGAGCTCGAGGCACGCTCCCTAATTCTCAGCACTCTAAAAGGGTAGAGGGGCATGCTTGAGTTCTATGATGGGAGTAGGAAGAGTGACAAGCTTTAGTTACTTACTCAAACTTGCATCAAACCAACCAATGAGTTGGTTAGTACCATTTCTAGAGCACCTTTGGTGCTAGGGTGAGCCACGGGTGACTTTGGACTCACAAGACTCAACACGGCCTGGACTCGGGGGAAGCCACCACCTTCCCCCATATAATATTCTTTGCACCTCTCCTCAAGGTCCACATCCAAATGGCCTTCTTGTCCCGGACTCCCAAAGGGGAGTCTTGAAATTACTAAGGTTGGACTGCCGTAACTTTACAGGGCCATAATTGCTTACTCAGACCTATGATCGGGATGAGGTCTAAAGTAAAGTTGTAGCTCTCATTGAAAGCTTTCCAACGGTGTATCACACTCCATCTGCACGCACGAAGGTCGGGTCGATTATCGACTTTTTGTGGTTAAGAGTCAAATTGCAAGTTTGACTCTTGGCCTTTCTTTTTTCCATAACTTGTGTTATAGATGTCCAAAAGGGTCATACAAGCCCATTTTAGACATCTACACTTCAATATATTTTTAATGATATAAAGAACTCTTCAATGTGAAATGTTTTGACCTTTGCAATCGCTCTCTAAAGGCTCGGGAGTCCACTAGGACTGCAACTCCCAAAAGGAGAGTTCACTTGGGAACGTGAGTCTTCATTTTCACACTATTCTTGGCTAATGCCCCTTGAGACCCTTTTGCCTTGGTTGCGAGCCCAAGGTTAAGGTTGCGAGAACTAGAACATTAGGCCAAGTACAAATTAAATCCAAAGTATGTCACAACAATCAAATAAGATATAAACAAATTATTAACAGCTAGATTTATTTAATCTATAAAGGAGGTTACATGGTTGTCACCCATAGTAATAGTACCCAAGAAAAATGGCAAATTCAAAATTTGTATAGATTTTAAAAAACTAAATGCAGCCACAAAAGAGGATCCATACCCATTACCTTTTATGGATGAAATGTTAAACATGGTAGCTGTCACAACCCTACTTTGAGAGAGTGTGAGGATTATTGGAAACAACTTGAAAACAAGCAAGAAATGAAAGCTTCAAGGTTCATGAAATGAAACAATTGTATTAACTAACAAGAAGATTACAAAGGTTGTACGTGACGCGCTCCCAAGTCACGGGGTGAAACCAACTTGAGGGTTTCATAAAGTCAAGTTGTGGAAGTTGAGACTTGGAGGCACGCTCCCGACTTCCAACTCTAGAAAGGGGTAGAGGGTCGAGTTGGGAGCCCAAGGATTAGACTAGGAAGAGGTATTAGTTGATCAAGCTTGAATCTGCATCAAAACAAACCACCCAAGTGGTTAGATCACTTTCCGGGACACCCTTTGGTGTTGGGACAAGCCACGGGCACTTCGGACCACAAGACTCACCACGGCCCGGATTCGGGGGATGCCACCACCATCCCCCATATAGTATACTCTGTGACACCCTGCTGAGGCTACACCCAAATGGCACTTTTTCCTGGGACTCCCAAGTTGGACTCCCGAAATCCAACCAAGTGTCGAGGTTTCGGACTCCCGCGACTTTGAGAGGTCATAGCTCCTCGCCCCAACCTTTGATCGTGACAAGGTCTAAACCGAAGTTGTAGCCCTTGTCAAGAGCTTTTCAAAGACGTATCGCACTCCCAAATCGAACATCAAAAGCTAGTCGATTCCTGACTTTTAGTGGTCGGGAGTCAAACTGGCAGTTTGACTCCCGGCCCTTCTTTTACCCATAACTTGGGCTGCAGATGTCCAAATGGCCAGTGCAAGGCCATTTTCAATATTTACGCTTTAAGACCTGTCCAATGACACTAAGAACACCGCAATGCAAGGTGTTTGGGGTCCTGCTCTTGAGCTCTGAACATTTGGGAGACCCGGAGGACTCCAAATCTCCAACTTTTCCAAGTGTTGGCTTCACCCCCACACTTGGCCAAGTTAGGGTTGCGACAGTATGCTTCAAATGCTACAATCACAAAACTATGGCTTGCAACATCTTCTTCATGCAATTCCTCACAAAGTGTCCCGGTTTTTTACAATAAAAGCAAAGCTTTTCATTTGCCTTATGGGTTTTGTTAAGCAATGCGGCATTCTCTTTACTTTCACTTTCTTTTCTTTTGGAAACCTCATGAAACAATCGAGCGACGATGAATTGAAGGTCAACATCCTTGGTTGACATGGACTCCAAACTCGTGACCAAGTTATCAAAAGATGGGGGGAGGCTCATAAGAAGTAGCATGTACATGACGCACTCCCAACTCCTTAAAGGACTCAAATGTGAGTCCAAGTGAAAGACAGCGGAAGAGGGAGGAGTCGGGATGCGCTCCCTAGCTCTCAACACTTCGAGGGGGTAGAGGGGTGTGTTGGAGCTCCGGGATGGGACTAGGAAGAATTGACAAGCTTATTCACTCACACGGGCCTGCACACAACCCACACCAAGTGGTTAGTGCAAAGTTAGAGCACCTTTGGTGCTAGGACAGCCACGGGCAACACGGACACACAAGACTCACCACGGCCCGGACTTGGGGGAAGCCACCACCTCCCCCCTTATAGTATACTCTGTGACTCTCCACGGGGCCCACATCCAAATGGCTTTTCTCTCTCGGGACTCCCGAGACTCCCGCGCGGGAGTCCCGAAATCCCGCTCAGCGGGACTCTCGGGACTTTGAAGCCTCATAACTTTGCGAGCAGACCTCGGATCGAAATGCGGTCTGAAGCAAAGTTGTAGCTCTCGTCGAGACCTTTCCAACGGTATGTCGCACGTTGTCTGCAGCCAAGTATTTCGGGTCGATTCTTGACTTTTCGTGGTCGAAAGTCAAAACTGGCAGACTCCCGGGAATTCGACTCCCGGTCCTTCTTTTGGTCGTAACTTCTGTTTCAGATGTCCAAATGAGCAATGCGAGCCCATTTTAGACATTTACGCTTTAAGAGCTTTCCATTGATATAAAGAGCACCACGAGCCATCGAGATTTGACCCCTCAAATTGGTCTCTGAAGTTTCGGGAATCCTTTTGGGACTCCAACTCTCACCAACTCCCAACATGGGAATTCACTTGGGAGTGTGAGGGTTCACTCCTTCACACTTTCTTGCACTCCTGGGAGTCTATGATGTGACTCCTAAGCTTCCTCTTGGCCTGCACCCTTGCAACCCCTTTTGCCTTGGTCGCGAGCCCAAAGCTAGGGTTGCGACAGTACATGTCCTCATCTTCAATGTTCACCTCAATGGAACGTAATTGATCCGCAAGCGCCTTCACCATGTTGATGTGCGCAAGCAAGTCCTCCCCTTTTTGCATTTTGATGGTGAAGAAACAACTTGTTTCCGATGGTCTTGGCTTCATGGACACCGCAAAGTGTCTCCCAAGACATATATGTCATATCATGTTTACATGGGTGAACTTTCTTACAATTCCCATCTCCTTGTTGAATCTATACCTCAATGGAAATAAATGGGAAACTATCACCTTATGAATATGTTTGAATAATGTAGGTCTACATCATAAGCCCATCATGCATCACTATAGTTACATTCTTGAAATCTGCATGCTTTAGTTTTGTAGCTACAAATAAAAAGTAATTAATTTTCCTTGCAATTATCATTAGTGGAGTTACATATGTATATTACCTTGCAAGTAGCGGGGTTGCATTTGTATCACTACCTTGCAACTAATGTCGTAAAAATGTGTCATTGTAATCAACTAATGTATTCACATGTAACATGAACCTTGTAATTATTTTAGGCACATATGTAAGAGGCAAGTTGTTGCATGAGCTTAAAGCTTGAACCTAAGTTCGAACTTGGGATGGTAAACCTAAAAACAAACAAAAGGATGAATGTAAGCATTTGTCTTCATTATGGATGAATGATTTATTTTGTAATTAAGTTCTTATCAATCACAATTCAATTACATATGATATAACATTTATTGAATAATATATTGTAAATTCTATTATAACCTATTTGATGGCTATGATTTTAAATGCCAATTTTTTCAATGTATTAACTATAATACCATTATCATGCTAACATCCACCTTGTGGTCATTGTTTTTTAGAAATGAATTAATTAATTAAAAAATCCGAGCAAATTAACCCCATGTTGTTGATGACAACGAGGTTTTTTTTTCCTTCTCCAAAGATGCCACAACTTCCTTCAAACATATTTATAAGCATCATGGACAATAATGGGGGACTTTTTTCATTTTTTAAATTTGAAGGTGCCACAACTTTCATCAAATCTAACTAATGTCATTGACAATGATAGGATCTGAATGCTTAAAATATTTTTAAACTAGTTATTGTCATTGATGACAATGGGGTTATTTTTAATAATTATTAATTTTTTAGGTGCCTTAACTTTTCACATAACACATATATGTTGTTGATAACAATGGGGGGCGGGGGTTGACATTCATCCCACAACAACATGTTTTTAATTGCCTAAACATTATTGATGAAACGTTTTTTTAAACACAATTTTAAGAATTATTTTGGTCTCATCATCATATTTTCCATTATAATCACATTATCCATCATTATTAAATGACATTCAAGTTTGAAATATTGATATTTGCACAACAAATGAAGATGGATATAAATAATGTTTTTTATATTTATCTTCCAATCATGGATGAATTTTATATAATAATTTATTTAATCAAATTCATAAATGACATTCATCCATATGAAATCATTCATCTATGGACACATTCATCCATGCATGTGGATTAAAATTGCAATAAGTTTTAAGCTACAAGTTCAAAGTTCCATTCACAAACCATTTCCACATATGTAATTACATTGTTGGCATACTATGCAATTACCATAGTCACACATATGTTTCCCATGTAGATGGCATCAAATATTTATTTAAATTTTTTAAATGCTCAATAGTGCCATGTGGCAAAATATTGGTTGCCAACATGATAATCATAATATTTTCAATTATTTTAAAGGTAAAACTTTAAATTATTATTCATTACCACATGTTCACTATTCAACATATATTATTTGTTTAATTATCAAATGGATTTTCACCATGTGGATACATCAGAGCCAATCCATAGTATAATTACAATTTTTTTTATTATACTAAAAAAATTGTTATATTATTATCAATGACCGTGTGTACACCATTTAATAGATAATCTATGGTTCAATTGTTGGACAAATTTATGGCATGAATATACATCCTAGCTATGCTAAAAAACTATTTATAAAAATATCAATATAAAAATTTACTTATTAAATTATTATTTATTTCCATGTGTATATCATTTAACAAGTTATCCAAATTAGGTTATTGAAATGATTTTTGCCACTTGGATACAACCTAGCTAACTATCAACCACCTCATTACATCGTATGTGTTTAGACATTTTAGTTGTAAAACCAATCACAAATCACCATGCCGTGTAGGAATATGTCATTAAATATTGTAGTCGTAAAATTAGTTGCAAATGTAGGCATATGTAGGCATATGTGACTAAATATTTTAGTGGGTGCAATCATAATCAAATGAGCCAAAAATGATGAAGGACTCAAGGATTGCAATCCTTTTTGTGGTCAGTTTCACTTTCTCATAGAAAGACTCATAGAAAGGACTTTTGGGATGATATCTTTTGCAATATGTTAGTAAAACTACATATATATATTTTCAAGACAACACATTTTTTGTAGTAACTTTTCATGAATAACTAATAAGTTTTTAAAAGTGTATAAATTTTACCAAATTCTACATTCGTTTTGAAAAATTACTTTGATTTCAAATTGTATGTTAATTATTTAATGATTTATTTTGTTGTTTCATAAATACAACTTTGTTTTAAATGGCATGTACATTACACCACATTTACATGTGGTAAAGGACTTTTGAAAATTTTCAATTATGTTCAATAGATTTTTTATTTTTTAAAGTTTCAAATCTCAAAACTTTCAAATTGTGAGTGTTTTTTGAATGTGGATAATCAATTAACATAATCTCAAATTGTTTATCATCAAAATTCCTTTTTAATGAGAGTCTTTAGCTTAACAATTTACAAAATTGACTGCTTTTGATGTAACTACTGTTCAAATTCAAATGTCCTTTATTAAAACCAAAACCCCAATTTTTTTTTTGGTGAATTTTTCAACATTCATATTAGTCATTTAGCATAACATTCCACGATTAACATGACATTAAAGTGGCACCACAAAAATATATCTTACAAGATTACAATTTTTATTGAGTTTCGATCGCCCAACGTGCTTTTTGGCTTGTTTGATTGTGACTACACCCTAGTTGTAAATGTTAATTGTAGATGACCATGCCATGTCAATTGGATGAAAAGTTGGTGTTAGTTATATCTTGATGCAACTATCATTTCAACTTGGTACCATGTAATGTTTTTTTCAATTAAAACTCTATGCAACTTGTCTTAAGTGAATTGTAACCAAGGGAATTTGTTGTCACATATGTCATTAATGACTCAAGAATAGTCAATAAATTAATTATTAATATGCAATTTTTGTAATGTGATAATCTTGGACTTGGAAAATTCAAATGTGTGGATATAAGCATGTAATCATACAACACAATTCTTCAAAAAAATCCTGCCAATGGCTTTTGAAAGGATTGTGACATGCGTTATTGTGACATGTTCTATTTTTTTGACATTTATGTATGTGGGTGATTGGATAAGGTAACACACAATTATTAGGATTAATGTGAATGTCTCATAGTTCAAGACATTTGTAAGCAAGTTTTAGCATAATCCTACTGTGAACATGGTTCAACAAAGTTGGTTCTTGAAGTATTATGTTGTTGGTAGAAATGAAATACTCTTTTTTAAAAAGTTAAATATCTTTCACTATGTGTTGGGTGCTTTGTTCAAGGTTTGGTTTTGATACATAATGTTAATGATGTAAGGCACATATTTTCTATTATAGAATGCACAACACTTTTGATTACACATGTGCTTTCTTAACAAGATTATTGTGACATGTTTTATTTTTTTGATAACGATGAATGTAGATCTTTGGATAGGGTAGCACATGACGAATATTAAAATTATTTACAATGGATCAAAATCCACAACATAATCAAACAATTTTTTTGAAAACTAAACAATTTTTTAATCAATCACTAGCAAGTTACACAAAAATACTAGTCATAAGCTGGGAAATTTTTATAAAAATATTTATTAAAATCAAGGTGAATGTTTTAATCTTTAATGTATTTGTCAACTAGAATATAATTATGACTATGAATTTGACAAACCCATGCTAATGTCATGCACATTATGTTTCATTCCACCAAAATGTTGAAGTTGTTTTGAATTTAAAGATAATCATTTAAATATTTTTGTTAGGGTCCAAAAACATGATTTCAAATGTCTTCTTTTGGCAATGACAAAGTGAATTTAATTGTGTCACTTGTCGTCACATTGCAACCTTCAACATCATCATACATATACAAGAGGAATGTAAATTGTTTGATTATTTATGGATCCAATACTTAATTGGATTCCCCAATAATGTTCAAATTTAACAATTCATTGGAACAAGACATTTCATAAATGCATCCTTGCATCGGACCCCTCACCTCGCATATCTATTGATGAAATATACCTTAAACATATAATCATCATATTACCTTCGTTGTTATCTTCATCTTTAACAATAGTTAGAAAATAAAAATTATGACTGAATCTAGCTCTAGATCAAAGCTTCCTACAACTTATTATGATGTTGTTTTATGAAGGTCTTTCTAGGCTATAGTTGTGAACAATTCACAAGAAAACAAAATCAAAGCATGTGGGTGTGCACATTAAATCACCTTCTTCACATGTATAAAACCATGATCACCATATGATTATATTCTCACTTCACACTAATCAAATGGACATGAGCTAAATATTGCGCAAACAAATAAGGCTTACTCACATTCATGCTCTTGGCACATGATTGTCTTCCTAGGCTATGATCATGACTCCAACCAACCATTGTATGATATTGTTAAATACATAAAATGTGGGCCACAATTATGATTTTGTTTCTTTTTAAAAGTTTTGGTCATATGGTAGAAATTTTGGTCTAGAAATATGGTCTAAAGGAATACATTTTGTTTTGTTTTTGGACAAATTCATCGTGTTTGAGCACTTTTCCATTCAGATTTCGCAAAAGAAATTACTTCCAAAAGCTTGATAGGGTACATTAATGAAAAAGGTTGCCTTAAATAAAGGTATATTGAAGATATTTAGCCAATAGAACCGTAGACATCAAAATATTAGTATTGCAAATTGCAATGTATTTCTTGCTTTTAATTCTTCCTAGATAACCATTAGCCACATTTTCAAAAAATTACCTACAAACCAATATGCCAAACCCTTGTGAGAAAAATATTGAAATTGATGTTTAAAAATGTTCTTAAGAACCCAAAACTAAGTATACCATCTCTCTATCCAAGTTTTCACTTTCTTGATCTTGGAGCAACATATAGCTCCACTTTTACAATGCCAAAATTTCCAAGTTCAAGATAGAGAGCCATGTCAACACTAAGTTGAATGTTGTGATTTTCTCCCTATAATAATGTTGTTAGAATATTCATATATTACTCCATTCTTGAGTATACCACATTTTGCTTCCTTAAAATTAGAAAGTTGAAAGGGGAAAGATAGGTGGCAACAATAACAATTTATAATACAAGAAATATTGTGTACCCCTTCAAAATAATTGGTCTACCAAAATGCCAAATGTGTAATACATTTTTTGTGTATAATCTATGTTTATATTGTGTATATCTATTTTCTGAGGGAGGGTAAAAGACAGCGAGTTAATTTTTTTCCCCTCCAGGGAAAGTGAGTGATAAACTTTTGGATTCTCTCACACTGGACCACCCACCATTACATCGGGTCGTCTCTCTCTCCTTTGGACCACCCGTCATTACATCGGGTCGTCTCTCTCCTTCGCTCTGGGTCAGTGTTTTGGTTCTTTCGCAAGACTCGTCACAGCGGCTGCCTGGCTGGCTTCCGAGCTGTTGTCAGAGTTTGGTGCGCTAACTCCACGCTCTCTGTCCCTGGCAGTCGTTTCGGGTAGTTGTCGAGGTTCGTAACGAGCTTCGAAACGCCTCATTTGGTGCTCTGTAGCGTTTTATTTTAGACTTCGGAGATCTGTTTGTCGGCGGAAGACGAAGGGAACTTCTTTCTTTGTGTGTGCGTGTGTTTTGGGCGAGACCGAGGGATGTAAATCGATGAAAGGTCGAGGCTTTGAACGCAGAAGGATCCGAATTGTGATATCTCAGTTGGAAGAGAAGGATTCGTTCTGAAACCCGCCGAGAACACGAACAAGCGGAGGCTTTTGAGAGGAGGTCTTGAGCTAGGATTTGTGTAGTAGTTAGAATGAATGCGGAGGTGGAGGAGCAGTTTGAGAGATTTCGTAAACAGTCCAATAGAATGCAAGTCTCGGATCATGAGTAGGAGAAGGAGGGAATCCATGTCAGGGGGTTGGGAGGTGTAATGAGAACCGTGCAGTGATGGATGTGTGAGCCACCGGGGCAGTGAAAGATTGATGATAACGGGAGGGAGAAGAAACCGGGGAGAGGACGGGTTACGGCATTTCTTGAGGGTGGACAAAGGATCCTCACGCTGGCGCCTGAAAAAGTTGCGCCCCAGGGGTGCACGAGTTTGTTGTCCTGCTCGAGTTGTTGTTGCTGCAGCTGCTGCTGCTGGCCAGCCCAGAAGGGCTTGCCACCCCTCAAAGTGGCCTCCAACTCAAGAGTAGACGACGGGGGGGATGCTTACACGGTCCCCTCTTCACATGTGCCACTTTCTCCTTCCGTTATTCCTTCTCCTGTAGCTGCTGCTGCAGCAGCATCTGTTGAGCCTCCTTCTGGCGTTAATGGCCACAGCCAAGTCCCCACTGTCAAGCTCCCAAGAAAGAGTAACCTAAAGCAGTCTTCTTCATTCTTCTCCCATGCAGAAAACGGGGTTAGGGTTTCAAGGGCAGAAGATCATGGATCAAACTCTGAAGCTGGAGAAGTCTCTGGTGTTGATGTGGCTGTAGATGAACCCGGGGAGAAACGTGAATGTAAAGTGCAATGGATTGATAACTTTGGCAAAGAGTTGATCCAGGTTCATGAGTTTGAACCCAGGTAACAACCACAACCACAACAAAATACTCTTGTTTCTCTGTTTCCATCTGATTCTCATGTTCTTCTCGTCACATCTTGCTCCGCTTCAGACACTTCTTTTTAACTTTGTCTCTGTTTTCCTGGATCTCCATCCCTTCATTTTCATGGTTGTTGCATGGGCTTCAGCTTTACTTTGATCTAAATCCTATCCTTTTTAGCTCAGATGCCAACTGAAATGGAAGTCTCTTCTGAATCAGGCACTACTGCTATGATATGCTTTGTTCCTTCTGTTTGGGCATGTACACCTGTGCATGAAAATGAGCTGGAAGGCAGATTCAATTGTAGATTCTGCACCACAAAGTGTCTAAATGTCTGCAGCTCATGTGGTGACCATCCTTGATGAGAGCTACTCTGAAATCAGAACTCCCTTCTTAATCAGTCTACAAGAAATGGAGCCCTAATGCATCTTGCAACACATGTTACAGTCATTGGACTACTGATTTAGATGCCATTAGTTAGATGCAGTTATTGGTGTAACTGCAATATAATGAAAATCTTGAGCTGTTTAGATCTTTTGTGACTTGATTTTCAGTTGCGTTTTTAAGTTGAAGCATTTGTGGTTTCAACCCTAGAAGCCATGAAAAGCAACTTTTGAAGCTGTGCTTTTCCATTTTTTGTTCTTGAATCCCTGTTGAATGCATCTCATGTTGAGCTTCATCATGGAGTCTGAGACTATCTTGGAAGAAGTTGTGCTGCTCAATCCTTTGCATGAATTTCTGTACTGATACCTCAAGGGCCTGGTCTCGAGTATGGATGAGGGTTTATGAATTCAAAAGCTCTAATTCATGTGTGCAATGTGTTGCATGATTATCAGTGACTCAGGTGATTCAGAAGATGATGAGGATGACAGGGAACCATTGCAGACATGTACATGTGTGATTCAATGATGGTGTTGGGCAATGGATCCCCAGGTTTGGTGGATTCAAGCATTGGTGACCCAGATTTCGAGTATATTGGTTGGTGTAGACCTCTGCTGGCCTCATTTCAGCACTGCTGTATGGATTTAATTGACTGCGAGAGAATGACCTGAGTACTGTTTCCTATCATGATGTAATTCTCTTGAAGCTCATGCACTGTTCTTTCATCACTCTGCTCAAGTGCAGGTTTCATCCCTCCACAGAACTAAATCTTCAGCTTCACCTCTGGAAGTGACAACTGGGTACAGGGATAACTTTTCCACGATTCCAAATTGGAGTCTGTCTATGAGATGCTGTCCTCTTTTCCAATCTCAGGGACCAGCAGACTTCAGTTGCGGTGTGACTGTGCATTTTCTATCTGTACCATGCAGAAGGACTTCCAGAAAGCATGTTGGGAACATGCTCAGTTTGGAAAGAGACACCAGGGCTGTGGTGATGATGACTCAGGACTTGCAACCAAAAGAGCAATCTGGAAATATGAACTCTTTTACCCCCATGATTTTCAGCAAACATCAATCCCAAAAGAGGGGATTATAGGCCAAGAAAGGTGATGAGTTTGCAATGCAGTTTTGGCATATGGAAATGGTAAATAGAACTGTTGGATGGCATCTCTTTCTTTCTGTGCAAAGCCTTCTTTGCAGTGATGCTGTTGTGGTCCCCATTTGTAGCGAGATGGGCAACTCTATTTTCTGTGTACTTGAAGGTGACATGTATGCTTCTGGCATTGCTAATGCAGGTCCCTTTAGGACTAATGCAAGGCAGAGTTAAGGTTATTAAACATTTTAGCAAGTGGGAGCCCTACAATTCCTCTCTTCTGGAGTTGAAAGTAGCAGAAGTGATTAAATTCAGTCAGGATATTCAGTTACCCGGAACTCTTGGTTTCAGTTTCAAAATGCTCAGGTTTTGTGATATGTTGAATCAGGGTCCACATGCTGGCTGGTTAATTTGTTGCATCAGTTTGCTTGCTCACTCTTTCTGAGGCACTTGTGCAGTCACGATCTCTGGTTGGTGAGGACCTGGTGTTTACCTGTTTGCTTGAGACACATAGGGGTGAACAGAATCTCTTTGTTGGCAGTTGGCATTAAAGAAGTCGGAATTGAAGAGCAATCAAGCTTGGCATTGTGGATAAAGTCTATCATTTCCAGTCTTATGCTTCAGAGGCTGTCAAGCCCAGGTAGACAAGCAGTCTAAAAATGAGGGGATGAATGTTGGGGGGACAAGAAACTCTTTTCTATTGGGTTCCAGATTCCTAGCTAACCACTGCTAAGCTCTGGTTCTGTTTTTACTAACTACTGATTAACAACACACTAGATCTTACCTATGTACTGTCCATCTACATGCATCTATCTACAATGTAGTAACATATTATCCTAGTCATCTACCCAGAGGATCTCTCCTTTGTAGGATAGGTAACCTCTTATCTTACCTACCTACTTAGAGGTTTCCAAAGATTGATACCTACCATCAACTCAAGTTTGGACTCATCTACAACTGAGCCATAACAACTCAGTTGAGGTTCATCCCGACTTACTTAGTTGGGGTTTATCTATAACTGAGTCATAATGAACTTCCAATGCATGGTGCACTGGTGTTAGTTCAACCTGGCCCTCTAGAACATGCATTAAGGATAATTTCTTACATCTTGAGTCTGCCTGCCTGACTTTGGGCTAACAGTGTAAATATAATGGATCATGTGACCCTTAGCACTCAACAGTGCATCATCCATTGGAAACCCCTAATGACTCAGTTGTGATTCATTCACACCTAAGTTACCAAGTTTACACATTGGTAACCTATTGTGGAAACCCTCCTATTTCCCTCTCAAACTACTATGTAAAGTAGTAGTTTGACTACTATGTATGTTAGAGCATCTCCACCATTAGTTGGAAGCACCCCTCAATTGGTAACTTGTCATAGTTGTTTTTGCATGCACAACTGCCCCCCACCAAAGCATCCAATTGATATACTTCCTCCTAGGCTAGGAAGAAACATCTAAATGGCCTCAAGATCACATCAAGATATCATGATGAAATTTGATATCATCAAAGGAGTTTGAAAGAGTTTTTTTTTTTTTTTTTTTTTTTTTCATTTTTTAAAAAATGAGTCCAAGCTTGCAAAGCATGAAACATTTTCAGAAATAAAAATATTTTCAATTGTTTAAAAAAGACATTGTGAACTAATGTGAGGTGATTATTGGATGATTATAGTGTGAACACAAATAGGGTTTCGGGTTTTAGTTTGTCGTTGTTTACTTTATACACAAAGATGGCAAAAGGCATCTCATTGTTGCAATTGTTCTTAGATCATCCATGACCACAAGTGATTTCATGAAGGAAGGTGAGGGAAAGAAGGCTTGTTTGTTGTTTGTGTGTAATGCAAGACTTGTCTTTATAGAGCTTTTAGTGGATCAACATTTATGGTGAAACTTCATTATAAGGAGCAAGGGAAGCTTATGTTTTGGGGATTTAAGCAAGCTGAAGATGGAGCTAAATGATCATATTGTTGTGGTGAATATTTTTGAATTAGCTTTTTGTGTTTCTGACTATTGTATTTTTTTCCATTACACTCATAGATGTTCAATGAAAACAAGCAATGTACTTAGGATTTTATATAAGGGGTCGATGCTAAGACATGATGATAAATTCAAGAGATCTGAATTGTATCAAGTTGGGCATATACAAATTCTAAAACCTTACATTTGTTAGAAAAATATGTAAGGGATTGGAACTTGGGTGTTTTGATGAAATATACAACATGAGAAACCTTTTCTCTAGGTATCCTTGAGTTGGAGTAGACTATGAAGATGAAAATCAAAACTTAGTTTGTCTTACTAAAGATGAACTTATAACCTAGGTTTATGCTAGCAAATCTACCCCATACTTTTAGTGATTTTTGAACATAATTTCATGTTTCTATTTTTTGGATATGGAAAATGTTTAGGGTGTAAGGGGATGGGAATTCACATCTTCTTTTGTTGCCATATAAAAACTAATTTGATGCATTACATGGTAAAATGGGTTTAGCAACTCCATGGATCCAATGAATAATGAAAGGTCTAATCTTTCATAAACCTCGAGAAGATTTGACCCGATGTATGTGGAAGGTGCTAGTGGCATAATAAAAGGTTGTCAAATGATGTTGAACATGAGTATTTTGAGCATAGACATTGTCAACACCAAAAGTTTATTTGCTTTGGTTTTTTAGTTCTTAAGAAAGAGTTTCAAGATAGTTGATGACATTGGTTATTTCAATGACTTGTGTGTTCAAAAGGTGGATTGAATTGGTTGTTGGAAAACAACATTTGTATTGTTGTTAGTGTTGTTTTAAACATTGTTCTTTTAGGTTACAACATCATGAGATATTTTTAAGTTTATAGAGAGGTTTGCAAGTTTAAACAAAGATGCAAAAGTGTGGAAAGAAATGAAAAAATGTTCAAAAAGAGGTGTGAGCATAAAGAAAGGCATGCAAACAAAAAATCCAACATTGTGCAACCATGAAAACATTGAAAACCCAAAAATTGCAAACCATTGCATGACCCGTTACACATAAAAAATCATTACTAACAATAATGAAATTCACAAAAATCAAAGGGTGAAAGCATGGTAAAGCATATTAAAAAAATAGTTTAATTTTTTTAATTTTAACTTATTAAAAAACGGTCCAATTTTTTACACAAGTATAAGAAATTAGATTGAAAATAATTTAAATAACATAATAAAAGCATCATGTTTTTCTTTGAGTTTATAATGAGATGATTACAAAATTTGAGAAACCTTGGAACAATAGTAATATATAACAAAAATGTTTGAAAATGACTAATCAAGTTGAGTTTAAACATATTTTTCCATTAAAAGTTTGATGTATTCTACTATAATTTTTAAACATTGACAACTTACAAGTACATTTTAAAGTTGCATCATGTTGAAAATGGAGAATATTTAATAATTCATTTATTTTCACCTACTTGTACAAGTTTAGACAACCTAAAAAGTACATGAAAAAATACAATTTTAAATTTTAAATTTATTTGAATGCATATTAAATAGGTGATTATTCAACCTCATTATGATAAAATTAAAGATTATTCTCATGTTGATAATTAAATAAATAAAAATATCTTTAAATACATTAAAACTTGTTTATGGCTATTTTTTATTTTTTGTGAAGGAACAAAAATTGTCTACTTTCCCTTGCTAGCACTTAAAAAGCCACTGCACACAATGGAAATTCACTACTTAAATGAAATAAAACGATTCTATTGCAAATAAAACATCACTAGTTTTCTTTTTTTTAAGCCCAAAGGTATTCTTCAATGCAAAATATTTCTCCAAACTTTTTAATTTTTTATTCCATCTTTATAATTAGCAAAATTGAAACCTCATTACATATGAAGATTCCATTTTTCAAAACAAAATTCAATGTTGTGAATGATCACTTGTGCATGAAGGATGCCACTCAATGTTCATATCCCAATGTTTACAAGAATTTTGGATTATGCCAAAGCAAGATTGTAAGCATTAAAACATTGTTCAATTATGCAAACCACTTCCTTTTGTCCCCTTGTAGTTCATGAATAGTTTGCACAAATAAATAATGATGTCCATCAATTCAAAGTTCAAGTCATTTCTTGCACCTCGCAACATGTCAAAAATCAAAAGAAACATGTATAGCACATTCATGTGATTGTTGTCACCATTAAGGCCAAAATGACAATGCCATATCCACAAGCTTTGATTTGCAATTGCTTCTAGGATTATACAACAATGTTTATCATTTTCAATAAGTTAGCCTTACTAAATAGCTATGCAATTTTTCCAATAATAATGCATGCATTCTAAAGAGGTGAATGTCCTTGGCTAATCTCACAAGTGCATTAATTTGCAATTAGCATTCCAAATCTTCTCCTGTTGGTTGTTTCAAGCACGTATGTTCAAACAACTTTCAAATGGTTTGCAAAAATCTTTTTAGACTTTCCGTTGTTGTGTTTCCCCCTAGATGATAGTTTCATATATTGCATCAACTGCAATTCCATATTCAAGAATGCAAAAGCAGACATGCATTTTATTTTATTTTTAAAAATCCATCTTCCCTAATGCATCCTTGCACTGCACAAAATACCCATCATGTGCAATCACAATGTCAAGCAATTTCCCCAAAAAAATTTCACATCCAATAATGACACCAAAAGAACCTATCATCATACAAAAGATTGTAAAAAACATTGTGCATGATGCACACCTCACCAAGTGCTCAATCCCTATAGTTGTTCCATCATTAGCCTAATTTACTTCCTTTATGTTGTTTAGAGACTAATTTGAAATAACATGTTTTGAACAACCCAATCATTTTGTCGCAACCCTAACTTGGCCAAGTGTGGGGGTGAAGCCCAACACTTGGAAAAGTTGGGGATTTGAAGTCCTCCGGGACTTTCGAATGTTCAGAGCTCGACAGCAGGACCCAAAACACCTGGCATTGAAGTTTTTTTGGTGTCATTGGAAAGCTCTTGAAGCGTAGATATCGAAAATGGCCTTGCATTGGCCATTTGGACATCTATCGCTTAAGTTATGGACAAAAGAAGGGCCGGGAGTCAAATTGGCAGTTTGACTCTTGACCACTAAAAGTCAAGAATCGATCAGCTCCGGATGTCCGATTCGGGAGTGCAATACATTGTTGGAAAGATCTTGACGAGGGCTACAACTTTGATTTAGACCTTGTTGCGATCAAAGGTTGAGGCGAAGAGCTATGACCTTTCAAAGTCCTGGGAGTCTGAAACCGGGACACTTGGTTGGATTTCGGGACTCCAACTTGGGAGTCCCAGGAAAAAGTGGCATTTGGGTGTAGCTTCAGAGTATTCTATATGGGGGATGGTGGTGGCATCCCCCGAGTCCGGGCCGTGGTGAGTCTTATGGTCCGAAGTGCCCGTGGCTTGTCCCAACACCAAAGGGTGTCCCGAAAAGTGATCTAACCACTTGGGTGGTTTGTTTTGATGCAGATTCAAGCTTGATCATATAATACCTCTTTCTAGTCTAATCCCTGGGCTCCCCACTCGACCCTCTACCCCCTTTCTAGAGTTGGAAGCCGGGAGCGTGCCTCCAAGTCTCGACTTCCGGAACTTGACTTTGTGAAACCCTCAAGTTGGTTTCACCCCGTGACTTGGGAGCGCGTCACATTTTCACCATTATCGTTAAGTTTTGTGGACAACTACGTTAGCTTTCATCTTGGATCTTGCAAAAACAACTAAAACAATTAAAAGACACAAATAAAAACCAAAAGTTCATTAAGGTGCACACACAAAAATGTTAAATGTCAAAACAAAGGTGTGGAAAATCGTGTAGAAACTCCAAAGAGAGGCATTTATAAAAAATTTGGCGAAAGTTCAAAGAAAGGTGTGCAAGTGTAGAGAGAACATGTTACTTCCAAAGACAAATGTGAAAACATAAAGAGATGTGCAAAATTAAAAGACTAAAAAAAAAAAAAACATTGTGAGATTCTAAAGGGAACTTGTCGGAGGAACTACAAAATCAAAACAAACAACATACCGACTTTTTTATTGAGAATATTAGTGGAAGAGATGAATCAAATTAAAGGCCACCTACATGTTGTAGCCTACATTGCCTACACACAAACTATGCAATGTCATTTGGGTATATGACAATGGAAATGTTCTTAGTACTTTAACCTACCTATTAATAGACACTTCAAAATATCATAGGTAAGTAGGTAGGGAATGTAATTAATTCTTACATAGGTGGGTAAAGTAGTTGGTGGCAAGGAGGTCAATAGATATATGAACATAACCCATGTTATTAACTAATGGGACATGAATACTAGTGTTGGGTCGTTACTTGTTTTGGCTAGTTCTAGTTAGTAAAAATTGAACCAAAACTAGTTTTAAAACCAAATTTGTTTCTTAAACCAAAATCAAAATTGAGTCTAATTTCCAATACCAAAACTAAGACCTAAAAAACATTTCAAGAACCAATTATACCAAAACTAGACCTAAGGTCCCAATTTTTGGTGGAACTAGAACTAAAATGTACCATTTTAATTAAAACTAAAGACTTGGAATTGAAGTTAAAAAAAAAAAAAAAAAAAAAAAACCATTCAACACTAATGAATACCCTACTTACATAACAAGTTTAGCTAAAATTATATATTATATATTATTCTATTTTAGAGGTGTTGAAATTTTAATTATAGAAATTTCTTCCCAAAGAAAATTGCGAAAGAAAATGAATCATTTTTTGGAATAAT
Source organism: Sphagnum tenellum (assembly GCA_963921925.1). NCBI lineage: Eukaryota > Viridiplantae > Streptophyta > Sphagnopsida > Sphagnales > Sphagnaceae > Sphagnum > Sphagnum tenellum. Next base: position 5,833,497 of record OY998153.1, on the reverse strand, counting down.
CTATGTGTTGAGTTTTATTTTTCCAATTTAATTCATTACCATGGGCAGCTTTGGCACTTATGTGTCGAATAATTGGTTATTTTTATTTTTGAAAATGGCACTTGAATTTTTAATTCTGAAATTTTTGGAAAATAAATAATATTTTTAATGAAATCACATCGATTTCCAAAACTTTTGAACTATCCTTGTGGTTGGATGGTTCACATTATATTATTTAGTTGGATAGGGACAAGGTTTGAATTTGAATGCCTTCAAGTGTTACTATAACATTTTGACTTAATTTTTTGAAAACATTGGTATTAGGTGTTGATTCTTGGAAAATAATTATAAAATGTAAAAGTAATTTAATTTAGGCCAAAGGTCCCGAGTATTATATATTCAACAAAGATGCCGCACCTATTATTTACCTACAATATAATGGAAAAACTTTGTCCCCTATCCATACACCATCCATCATGTATGATGTGTCACTTCACTTTGGTCACATAGGTCCAAACAATTTGAACCTTTCACCACATTAGGGCCTCTAGAGCCCATTTGATAATTGATTATTTGACACAAAGTAGTGCAAGTTTCCTATTGTATTTATGAAGTAAGGTAGTCTATTTTATTTGTCATGTGGAAATCTCCCAAACCATGGTGCTTCATCCCATGCTCTTGGTTCTTTGGAAAACTCTCAATGAATATGGGTGCACCAACTTGGTTTGAGAATGTTTGGAATTACGATGTGGAAGTGTTGTTTGATTATTGAACCAATTTTTTCTATAAATTAAATAGAATTGAAACTAAAAATTGTACTGGAATTTGGGGTGTTCTTTGTGTTGCTAGAGAGTCCTTGATGAGTAAGATTTAATAGATTATATTTCACAATTTTCAAAGTTAAGGTGTTGAAGATATTGATTTTTGCATAAAATTTATTGTTGGAAATTCAAAAATATTGCAAAAATTGGGTTTGGACAGAAAAATCAGTCACTTCAATGTGTTCACACTTGGTTTGATTGCACAAGGTACAATAATATCAATGAATTTGCCCTCTCAAAAAGAGCTTAAAGGAAAGGAGGGATTTTGCGCTTATTCCTTGAAGAATGGTAAGGAAATTGTGTTTATTCGTTAAGTGTAAGATCCCTCTCACTCTTAGGGAGTGGGTGTAAGAACTAAGAACCTCTCCTCTTGTGCATTGAAGGATGTATGTATGTTTGAAGAGTATAATAACCCTTGAAGAACAAGGTGTTCCTAAAATAAATGCTTGCCCAAAAATAGACACCAGTGGTGCTTACTTTGATAATGCCCCACTTTTGAGGGCATTAATTTATGTAGAACATGCAAATAAATTCTTATGATACCTATAGATCCATTAGCTATCATGGGATAAAAACCAAAACCCAGTGGATCATGTAATTCGCTTTTTAATGCCCCTTTGCAAAGGAAAAGTTTTGCATGCATGGTAATGTGCCTTCCACATACACTAAAATTTTGCTACCAATTCAACGTTCACAACAATGTTTGCTTGCACTAACAATGGGTAAAGCCCACATGTTGGCAACATTCTCCAAATGTGAGGTATTCAACTACCATCTTGTCTAAAGCCCCTAATTTTGGGAATGCCCCAAATTTGGGGTTTTATTTTAGTAAATGTTAAACATGCTTAAGTAATTATGCTAGGAGGAAAATTTTGCCACCACAACATGACATCACCACACATCTCCCCCCCCTCCCCCCCACCCTTCTCGTCACCCTTCCCATTCACAGTCCCAATGGCCTCATATGCATAACCCACCCATCATCATGTTATGTCAAATTCTTAACCTACCATACCATCCCCATCTTCATGGAAGTCATGTAATCAACATTCCATGGGATGCTATGCCACAAGCACCTCAGCATAGGAAGTTCCTCCCATTTAAGTTTATGTTTTATAACACCTTTTGCAACCATGTTTTGTTGTTTCAATTTTTTGTTTTTTTTGTCTTGTTGAACCTTTCATTGCGCAAGTCGTTGGTTGAACTTCAATGCTACTAATGAGTTTGATTGTACAATAGTTTCAAGTTGTGCAATTTGATTAATTGCTATCAATTTGGTGTATGTTTCTTTTAAAATGGAAATTTGACAAGAACATAAATATTTGGTAGAATCTCAAAGAAAAAATGAGAAGATCATGTAGTTTAAATGGAAGTAGTTCCAATATCAAGTTTGCATTTAAGGTGTGTGAATGCTTTAAATAATTGAATGGTTTATTGTAAATAATTTGAAGTTTTGGCCACACTGCTGCCAACTAAGGTCACAATCTTTGAAAGGCATTGTGGCGTTGCACAAAATACACCGATCCAAGTTCATGCATTTGAACGTGTGGAAAATCAACAAGTCTAAATGTGCATGTCCAAATTTTCCAAGTGTGATAATTTGAATTATAATCTAGGTAATTCTCTTCTTCTGAATCTATGGGGCAAGGACACATAGTCGTGGGTATATGCACATTCTAGTGTTTCATTTTAGGTATATACAACACTCACAAAAATCATAAACAAGTTTTTATAAATGATCCATATGGATATGGTTTTAAATTATATGATTGCATTAATGTAATCTTTGACTACTAAAGTTTCATTTGTTTTTTTAAACCTTTTAAAACTAGATCAAAACCCATGTTGAAAAATGTTGTTGTTACTTGGTATGGTGAAATCACTTTTAAATCCTAAAAGAAAATTCATAAAGTTCATAAGAATAAAAACCCATTTTGATATTTCAATTACCTACCCATTGGGCACAAAAAATTTGAAAAACAAAAAAATAATCTCAAAATAATCTTTAACAACAAGGTTTGATTTTGACCTTTCAAAAATTCATAATTACCATTTGGTTAAGGTTTCCAAATATATATACCTCACATTTAACTTTATGATTTCACTGTTCAAACCATGATTAGTCACTATATATTTTTGGAATGGAATTGAATATGAATTCTAGTTGCAAATTCTTTAAGGTGTACCAAAATCTTATCATAGTGTCACCCTTTTCTATTTGTTAACCTAGTCCTTTTTTACCACGTAAAGACACATTTATGAATGATTAGTCTAAAATGTATCCTTCTGAATTTTTTGAGAACTTTTGATTCATTATTTTTTATGGGGGATCAAAATATAAGGTAAAAAATGACTACATTAAGGACTAAGCCTTTTTCGTCTCGTGAAATACACCTTAAAAGATTTCCACTTTTTTTGAATTAACAATCTAATCAACTAATCAACTAATCAATCCATATTTTTTACTTCAAAAGTCCACTATTGATAATGAATGGATTATTTTCAAAAAAAATTGTGCAATTTCTTTCATAATCAAATTTTTGTCTAAAGTGAATCATCATTTAATTTATTTAAATTAAATTATTCACCATAAGCATTTAAACACAAAACATCTTATGGAAATTGTTATGATGACTCCAAAAGTGAACCACCACACCTTGCATTCACTTTCATTTTGACATCAATATCAAACCTTATATATGGCATTGCAAACTTGTGTGTTGTGAATGGACATAATGAGATTTGAAACTTTATAGATGTTCAAAACCATGTTATGAGCAATGAAGAAATGTACGATTTATATTGCATAGTTTAATGTTCCCAACAAACACTACTAGAAATTCCGTCATATGCAACCATCATGTTTGCAACTAGGATGCAACTACTGGTCGCATGCAAATATCTTTGGTTTTTTATGCAACTATAATGGATTTTTGCCCCCTTTTTGGGTGTGTATGCAACTATGGTGCAACTATGATCACCTTCATCCCAACCTTTGGATGATTTCTGTGATATATCATCGTATATATTCGATATGCATATACTCATAGTTGCATGTGCAACCAAAATAGGCCAACTATGGTCTTTTGGTAAGCTAGGTACACATTTTTTGTAGGCATGTATAGGATTAGGGTTGCCTACAAATGACAATCCCATTGATAAGGTGTAGGATATAGGTGAAAAATAACCTAATCTATTTTGCCACCTACTTGTCTCGAGCTTCTTAGCAGAACCCTAAACCTCGGTGTTGGAAACCCTAATGGGATTTCCTTCACTCTTCTCTTGGTTGTGCACAATTTCTCGTTTGCAGATTGGGCTTTGTTAGAGGAATTGCAGAGCCCTTTTTGCTTGCTTACTTGCTTGTTGCTTTTCCAGACCAAGAACTGCTTGGGTCTGGCTTGTTTGGTGTTTTTGGGAGAGTTATAAGATGGTGGGTGTAGAGGACATGAATGAAGATGTTGCAGAGGAGGAAGCTTCTGGACCTAGCAATGTTCCAGATGCAGCAGCTCCAGTTCTAGCACCATCTGCGGAGGATGGTGGAGTCATCTTTGTGCTGGAGAAAGCCTCTCCGGAAGCTGCCAAAGTGGGGAAGGTAAAGAAAACAAAAGAAATCCCCTCTCCTTTTCTTTCTGGGGAGGAGGGTGGGACAAACCCAAATTTGTCAGAGTTTTGTATTATAACGAACAGCTATAGCAGTTACACTAGTTATCCATTTGTGTGATATTGATCAGCAGCTTGACGCTCTTTTAATTTGTGCACTCCAGCTCCTTTTTAATCAAGCTTTGTGTTTGTTTGGTACTTAGTCTTGTTGGTTTGTTTTGTGACTGACTATATGCGTGCTTTTGTAACGTTTTTGTATTGTAAGAAGAATTTTGCTGATGCGCTTAGGGAATTTATCTTCTATTGAAACTCTGGAGAGAAGCTGTTGAAGGAGAAGAATTGTAGCTGGAGACGACGCTTGCAAAAAAGAAAGAGAGTTCTGAGATCATATCATGAGGCCAGAAAAGATTCATAAGAGCGTGGTAGTAGAAGAAGAAGAAGAAGCAACAACAGCAATGGTGCCATCCTTTTTCAAATGTTTGATTTCGTTGGAGCTTGTGAGGGATCCGGTGGTGTTGTGCACAGGAGAAAGCTATGAGCGGAACAGCATCAAGCCATGGCTAGAAGCGGGGAACCATACATGTCCGGCGATGATGCAAACGCTGGCTTCCTTGGAGCTCGTGCCGAACCACATGTTGCGGTGACTCATCCAGAACTGGTGCGAAGCGCACGGTGGCGGCGGCTCGTCCGACACCCTTGTATGACTCCTCTTGACTCCTCTGTGCCTGTGGTTGCGAATACCTTGGCCAGAATGCTTCGCGAAGTGCAGAGTTCCGTGGATCCGCTTCCCAGTCTGAAGAACATCAAGTCGATGGTTCGAGAGAGCAAGAGGAATCGCAAATGCATCCAAGAATATGACGCCGTCTTCGTGCTTGCTTCAATGATCGGTGGTGCTCTAGAACTTCGATGTAAGTACCCAATGCCAATAGAAGAAAAACAAGAGAGGAAGAAGAAGAAGCAATAGAGAGTTTCTTTCAGCTTAGAGGCTTGTGAAGAAGTGCTCGCCATCCTTGTGCTTCTTGAGGTGGGAGCAAACAGACAACGGCGAAAGTAGCTTCTGACGCAGAGTTCAGTTGTAACCCTAGCTTGGTTTTTGTGCAAAGGAAGCTTAGATGCCAGGGTAAATGCCGCAACCGTTCTTGCGGGTTTCACATCGAAAATGGAATTGTCACACAGCAACAGCATCGGGGCATCGAAAACGGAATCATCGCACAGTAGCAGCATCGGAGCGATGCCGGGAGTGCTTGAAGTTCTAGCCAAGTTGTTGTAAGAGGAGTTCTACCCCAAGGCCATCAGGGCCCGCTTGAAGGCTTTGCTTACCATCTGCATTCCAAGGAGAAATAGGATTAGGGTTGCGGAGGTTGGAGTGGTTCCTTTGCTCATAGACCTTATTCCAAATGCCAAGAGAAGCAATGTGGAACTTGCTTTAGGGAGCTTCTCTGCACCACATCAAAGGGAAGAGTAGATGTTGCCAATCATGCCTTAGCCATGGCTGCTCTAGTGCACCATCTACACACAGTTTCCAACTTGGCTAAAAAACTAAGTGTTGCAATTCTCTGGTCAGTTTGTAAATCTTCACCAGCTTGTTTGGTGCTGCTGTTGCTGCAGGTGAGATGAATTCGAGCTATGTACTCGGACTTTGAGGTTTTCAGACGAGACTAGGAGATGCTGATTTCCGAGATGGAGGATCATCTTCACACCTTCGACTTTTATGCGCTGGAACAACGCCTGCTGTTCTGCAAGATCAGCACCTATCTGATGCCTCTGAAGGTGAGAAGGTCAACACGGGGAGGGTGACAGCGTCTACTATGGAAGGAGCAAAGAATATCCACCTCCCACATCAGAGCAAGCGAAGTGGATTAAGGTTCCCAAAGGATTCTATTGAAAAATTGCTTGGAGAGCTTGAAAGTGCACCATATAAAAATACAGTTCCAAACCAGCCGTTTCAATTCTCCAAATTCTTAAATTCTGCCAATTCTTTTGATGAGAAAAATTTGTACATGTAAACTTTGCCTTGTAAGAACTGCAAGTTGCAAATATGGAGAGCCAGATCAAGACTATGAAACATTATGCAACGGACAGCAATGCTAACAAGAAGAGTTCAGAGGTCGAGCTTGAAGAATAGATTGATGGTGACTATGAAAATTAGGTTTTCTTCTCAGTTTCTGTTATGTTGCTCAGGGACAATAATCAGGCATCTCATTAAATGGTAGCTCTGGTCTTCTGAGTGTCTCTACATTGCATTAAAGAGAAAGCATGGGGGCATTGGATATGGTTCATAGATGATAGCATGCATGGAAATTACAGAATTGAGAAGGTAGCTTCACAGCCAATAGTCTGAATACAAAAGCTTAGTGCGTAGCTGCAAGGTGAGCACTTTTACTTACATAATGGAAAAAATGATGTTGGGATGCTGGCAAAACTGAGACAAAAGATTCAAAAGATGAAATTCACAGATGATGCTTGCAGTGAAGTCAAAGGAGATTGCAGAGCTGAAGGAGGACTGCTAAAGACGAGACACAGCCTTGGATGACATCACTGCCGCAACACGAGCAACAAGAATTGCAAGTGATGAGGTAACTGAATTTTGATCCCAAAACATTGTGACAGATGGCAATTTTGCTATCAGAAGACTTTTGAGTTTATCCTGGGCAGGGCACTTGGGGTTGCTAGAAGCAGAGAATTGGAGTTCTTGAGGATCTTTGCAGACGAAAAGACACTGTAATATTTGACCTAAAACAGGACATCCTTGCTCTGGAAAACAAGGTAGTTTCTTTTCCTCAGAACCACAACTATTTCCATCTCTAAAGATGATTTTATGACTTTGATGCATAGTCCTTTCATTGTGATACAGCACAAGAGTGATAAGATTACATTTGTAACATGACCATAGTTTCACGTGTCAACTTCACAATTTGTGTATCACTTTACTTGAACAACAGAAACATTGGTGAGTTCTTTGTGAATGTAGGTCATGATGGGGCTGTTAATGCCAGGGTTGATGGCACATGTGAACAGTGCAATGACGCACTTGGTGTTGGATATCCAAACATCTGCTTGCTCTTTTTTGGACTTACTTGTTCATCACTACCCTGCTCTTATTTTGCCCTCCTCAAGCCAGGTTTGAACTCTGAACCTCCTTCATTTGTGTGTTTGGAAATTGCAATGGTTTTCTTTGGGTTTAGGGTTTAAGTTTAGGGTGATGAAGTTGTCAATGCCTCCAACATGATTTTATATCAAGCTTTGTGATGTAAAGGTAAGTCTTCATGTTTATGGACTTGTTTGGAAGGGAAATGTGTGTTGGCACTCATACATCTGAATGGTGATGGATGTTTGCTGCGATATGTTTTTTGTGCAAGGTTATTCATGTAGGAAGGAGAATCTGCATTTCAACCCTAAGGATTCAACTATGGAGTCTAAGGTGTCTCAAAACATGCAAATTGCAACCACATCAACTCCAACAAGTTGCTGGTGCCATCATTGTGTTTATATGTGGATCATCTAGTTATTCAAGTTAAGTATTGTTGATTACATTTAGGTAGGAACCCATGTTCGATACAAAACATTTTTCCATCTTTGCAAAACTTAAGATGAGTGTGCTCACTGAGTTTTTATTAGCTCAATGGAAACCATTTTCCATGTCCATTTTGTGTGTGATTAGTGAGCCATGGTAACCCTAACCCTATAACATTGTTAATTAAACCTTAAAATGCTAACCTCAATTCATAATGTTAAACTAGGGTCCATTATTTTTTTTCAATAAAAAAATATTTTACAAATTATCTAACATCGCCATGTGGCAAGTTTCTATTATTCGATCTTTAAAAGATGTGGCAAATAAGAAATTTCCATTCAAATAATAATGCAACACGTGTTAAGATCCTCATTCTTGACATCTGATGAATGGGATATATCTAGGGTTTTTTAATATATATTTAAATGCCATGATGCTCATAATGAGACACGTGGCACAATTCGATTAGCCAAACACAAAAGACGTGGCCATTTCTTGGCCATAAGATTTAGAAAATTCTAGATCATCCAATATCACAATCTGGTTTCCCAAATATTAGAAACCATGCCATGTGGCAACAACCCATTAGTTAATCGAAAAAAACACATGGCCACTCCTTACCCATAAGATCAAGAAAAATTTGAGCTTACATTGTCTTACCACATGTGACAATCCCAATGTGTTGAATTCAATGACCTAGATAAATCTCGAAGGATTTAAAGAAATATAATTGAAGTATTTCAATAGTTAACATGTGTCTCCACATGGTTGGAGTTTGGATCCACCAAATTTGCTTCAACCTTTTGGTTTTTTATGCAAACTTGAAATTAAGTTAAATAGGAAATTGCACACACTTAGCTGACATTGGATAGAAGGGTGCATTGTCACGACCCCTATGCCAATGTTTTGTTAAAGCGTGGTAGGCCACTTTCCACCACAATTAATGCACACATCTTGTTGCCTTCTTGTTATTTTCTCATTATCATTGGGTGTTATTTGGCATATTGGTTCTTTTTATTAATGTATTTTAACAACAATGAAAATATATTTCGCCTTGACAAAAACGTAATGAACAAAACTTGGAAATTCATTGTGCCTTCAACAAAAATGGACAATTGTAGTTGGTAATTGAATATGCCCCATAGGTGTTACATGACAATAATTAAGTATGTTTCAACCTTTATAAACAACATGTTTCCAACTTTGTAAACGTTGTTATTTATGGCCATTGGAGAACTTGAAACCCATGTCAACACCCATGTCAATTCATATGATGAATTTGCAATATGGATATGCAACTTCATTCAACATGTTACATTATACAATCTTTGTCATTTCATTTCAATAATTAACAAATCATTAAATGAATTTTTAATTTCAACTTTGAAATGTTCACTAATTACTTTGAATAAACATATTGATGAAATTAAACATATTTCTTGATTAAATTCCTACCTAACTTGTTAATTATATGGTATAGGTCCAAGAATTGTGAAAGCATTTTCATATGTAACACACATTAAGTGTCGCAACTTTAACCTTGGGCTCGCGACCAAAGCAAAGGCTTACAAAGGTGTGGGCCAAGAGTGAAGCTCAAGAATCACATTTCATGTTCCCAGGAGTGTAGGAAAGTGTGAGGGAATGAACCTCACATTCCCAAATGTGAGGAATGTTCACTTTGGGAATTGGAGTCTCGATGGACTTTCAAATTTTCAGAAGGTAATTGTAAGGGTCAAAACTCATTAGATTGAAAAATTACTTACACCATTGAAAAGTGTCTTCGAACATAGATGTCTAAAATGGGCTTGCATGACCCATTTGGGCACTTAAAAGATAAGTTGTGACCAAAAGAAGGGTCATGAATCAAATTGCCAATTTGACTCCCGACCACTAAAAGTCAAGAATAATTCTAATTTCCTTGCATGCAGGTGGCATGCCACATATTGTTGAAAATCTTTTGATGAAGGCTATAACTTTGTTTTAAACATCACCTCAATTTGAGGTTTACACACAAAGTTATGGGCCTCCAAAGTTGCAGGAGTCCTAATTTACGGAATTTCAGGACTCCAATTTGGGAGTCCCAAGACAAAATGACATTTGGGTGCAAGCCTCATGGCTAGGCATAAAAAATACTATAAGGGGGAAGGTGGTGGCTTCCCCCAAATCTGAATCGTGATGGTCTTGTGAGTTTGTGTTTGTTCGTGATTCATTGGTGCACCAAAAGTGCTCCAACTATGCCCTAATTCAACTTGTTGTTTGGTTTGTGCAGGTCCATGTGAGTAATTGATTTGCTTGCCACTCTTCTTAATCCCCACCCCAAAATTCTAACACACCCTTCTACCCTTAAAATGCTACGAGTTAGGGAATGTGCCCCAACTCCTTCCACTATTTTCACCTTTTGGACTTGTAGTTGAGTCCATCAAGGAGTTTGGGGCTACATCATTAAGTCCCATTATTGTTCACCATGGTGTAACAAAAAATTAAAAACAAATTGCACTCCACATTCCCATGTCATTACCTTTAAAACAATTTATAACATGTTACCACAAGGATACCCAATACTCACAAATGCATGCTAAAGGTTTATTTAAAGGAAAATTTTACATTGCAAAATATAATAAAACAAAAAAATCTAAATAAAAGATGCATGGACTTTTGTCAACAATTCCTCATGAAATAATGGTTTTTGTGATTTTAGTTATTTTATAAACTTTTTACCATTAGACAAGGTTTCTTCATAAAAAATGATGTGCTTTCCATGAACGCCCTAACAAAACATTGTTTAACATAAAAAGCCATTTCCACAAATACTTCATAGCCATGGATTTTAACAAAAATCAAGTAGTTTACCAAAATAATAAATTTGGGCTTGAAATTTTTTGACTTCTTGCATGCCCAATTTACTGCCTCCACCTTAACAATTCACATTAATTCAACTTGTGCTTTGAAGCTTTTGATGCAATATGACTTGAACATTCATGGGACAATATCCAACATTATTAATGTGCAATAAACCAATTAATCATTGAAGCTTGTATAACTCTATAGATGGTGCTTGAAGCTTGTACTATGACAAAAAGATGTAGCATAAGACGATTGTTACATTGTAATAAGGTTTAGGATCAAAGGTGATGCATTTGGCAATGGTTTTGATTAGTGCGAATAAGGTTTTAAATGGACACATGTTACATGAAAACTCATGGGATGGTGAAATGGCTCATGCCATAATAAGGTGACATGCAATGGGAAAAATCTCCATCCCATGGATGCCATGGCATGGCATCACATGTTACACAAAACATATGGAGTCACATGTTTACATGGCAATTATGTGGATGGGGATGGGGTGAGGTTGGAAGGTTTATTTTGGTGACATCATGTTGTGATGACAACAATTCCCTCACAGTGCATTTAATTTTTTAGGCATGTTTAACATTTGCCCTTTACTCCCACACAAAACTAATAATTGTAAGTGCAATTTTTGATCTAAGATTTTGTTTTAACATAGTTTTTTATTACATGTTTTAATATAGCTAAATGCATAGTCACATTCCAACTCTACTTGACTTATAAGTCAAACATTGACTAAAAACGTAGAGATCTGAGAATTGGAAATCAACTTGTGAATCTTCAAAAAGTGACACCTATCATCTCTTTTTATGAGAACATAAGTTCTTTTTAAAGTTCCTTACAAATCATCCATTTGTTGTTTTTATTCAAGTGTTCCTGACATAGATTAATAATAGATTTCCAAAACAATTGGATTGATCCGATGGAAAACCTTTGTTTAATCAATAAATCACATCATCAAATTTCGATTGATTTCCATTGGCTTGTTGTCATCACAATACATCATGTGCAATTGTGAGAACAACAAGCTAGGTAATGAAAAATGACCCTTAATGGGTCATATGATCATAGGATTGGCACCTAATGGTATGAGCTTGTAAGCATCCATTGTGAGGCAGATATGTGGAACACAAAACATTAAGCATTTGAAGACTGTCCCAAGACCAAGAACTGCAACTACCAATTCATTGTTCCCAAAACCTCAGAACAACATTACCCACTGTCAATCCTCAACGTACAAAGCTGACATAATTTGATCACCCTGGAGAGCCACCTAACCATATGTGCAAAGTGCCTCTCAGCATTTGTTTAATGTGATGAATTTTCGCCATTTTGAAAAACATACTAATGACCCAGCAGCCTGATCAAAGTTTTTTTTATGAAAAAAAACCTAAATTTGAGAGATTTTGAAAACAAAAATTAAGAATCGTCAGATTTTTACATTATGCTTTGGTAGGTCGCCACAAAATAGAAGGCACCTATAAGCCTAGGAGGAACATTATGCCTTATAATGTAAGTGCAAATATGAAAAACAAGAAAGTTTAGGTTTAATTTGTCTTACAAAGATCTGAAGCTCCTTCCAACCCCTATTAGCAATTCACATACAAACAATCAAAATCCAAACCCCAAAAATACAATCCAAGTGGTAGTGAAGTTTAAAAACTACTGAAAGTGATGTCTCCTGCCAATGGAAAACACAAGAAGAATACAAGACCAAAAAAAACAAAAATACCAAATGACCAAAAAGTTAAAAAACCAATGAAATGATTTCTTTCCTCAATTAAATCCAAGTTCAATAAACGTACAAACTCAAAAAATAATCAAAATTATGTCTCTTAAATGATAATGACAGAGCAAGAATCAAAACCCAAGAAACCCAGCGGCCAAAAAATGCAAAAACCTATACAAGTAGTTTCTTCCCCAATAGAAAGAAAAAGAAACGTGAATCCAAGACCCCAAAAGTGAAGCAAATAGCCAAACTACCCAAAATAATATTTAACCAAGTCAATGGAAAAAAGAATGAAAATAGAATCCAACCCGCTTCCCTTCCCAAAAACAAAAACCAAGTGACCCAAAAGCTAAAAGTTTGATCAAAGTGATTGATGTCTTTCCAATTAAATTAAACATGGTCACAGTACGTGTTGTTGCTCCTATTAATTAGCTAGTTAAGGGGTGCACCCAAATCTTTTGTTTTAATTGCAAGGAGTCACTTTGATTAGCCATTCACAATTTTCTTTTGGAAACAATTCGAAGTATAGAGGTGCTTCCCTTTGGCACAGCTTTCTAATCTATGAAAGTTGAAGGTTGGGCAAAAACTATCAGATAAAAGTGTGGTTCTATTGGGAAAATCTTGGGGATCACATGGAGTACCTGTTGGAAAACTATGAGAACAGATTAGAAACACGGTGGGAACACCAATATCCGAAATAATTAAAACCCCACGACCCCTCCCCTCCAAAAGACGCTTGGAGTGCTGACATGCCCAAAATGAAGGCCCAAGCACGGGCTCTGATCGAGCGTCGCATGGGTCATTTTTGAAATACCGCCTCTTGGGACCTTCAATTCCACATGTACGGTAAAAATCCCTGGGTGCGGCCACCAGGACTTCCAGGGGGGCCCTAGTCACTGACCTAGGGGTAAATAAATCACAAGCGTGTGCTGCTATGGAACCTATCGAGCGTTTCTGCGGTAATAGGGTTCAGGGTTTCTCGTCTGCAGCTGCTGCGGCTCTCTCTCTCTCTCTCTCGCTCTCTCTCCCCCGGGGTGCCCCTACGAGCTTAGATCCAATTCCGATCCAATTCCTATTGTTCTGTTTTGGTCAAACATGGTGCCTGTTGTAGTAGTGGCAAAATTCTGGGATCACTTTACTGCTGCATTAGTTCCTTTCTTGTCTACCGT
>OY998153.1:5029994-5188212 GCA_963921925.1 Sphagnum tenellum | reverse complement strand
GTGAAAGAAATAATGTTTATAATGTTTTAAAAAACTCAAAGATTAATGTTTAAATTTAGTGCTAAATAAATATAATCATTCGAAGATGAAATTAAGCTATAAACTTAATATGCATTGGGGTCAAATGTAAGTTGAAGACATGATGTTGGTCAGGGAGAAAACAATGTTCACCCAAAGAAAGTGAAAATGTTGAAAAATCAAGTGGAGGCATTTCTACAAATTCAACATGAATTTTCACTTTGAAAGTTGAATTCTTTAGGAGCCGTAGATGTTCAAAGTAAAGTTCTAAAAACATAAAAAAATCATTTGATGTTAAAAACCTTATTGTCATACATAATTGTTACCTATCCTTATGCAAGGACATTTGGCTTTTCACATCATTTGGGAAATTGTAAATGCCAATGACAAGAAAATTTTCAAAAATTTGTATATGGGTAATCACATGGTCTTCCTTTGCACAATTCTAAAAACATTTCCTCTCAGATAATTGTCCTTGGAAATTTTCAAAAACAACTACCTCACTTCTTTCTCAATAACCACCTCCTTTTTTACTAACTATCTTCATCCTTATAATTATATCATTTTTTCCCATATATCGACATGGATATGAAGAAACAAATCAACATGTATTTTTTCATGTCCATGATATTTATATAAGTTCAAATTAAATTTGACATTGACTTAAATAATGATGAATAATTGAAAACATAAGGAAAATAAAGTTGATCCTCATTGGTAACACGTAGCAAAACGTGGAGCCCAAATTTGATATAAAAAGTGTGATGACAAAATGAGATGATAAAGTTTTTATGTGCAATTGAACATGCAATCATGGGGTGAATGGAGAATGGTGAATTCAAATTGTACTCATTAATCCTAGGTCACAAACTTTCACGTGTGTATATATTTGCACATTCAAAAACTTGGGTTTTGTGGCTATGCTATAAACCAAAAAATTTAACAACAATGTTTTCGTATTTAAAAAATGTTCCAAAATGTGGTTTTAGAATGTGCGATAATAGGTTACTACCTTAATTGATTAAAAAGAAAATAACACCAACATTTACATTCAATGAAAGCCAAACCAATATGGAAACAAATCCATAAATGAAACAAAACATAACTCAACTCTAGACTCTCAAGAACCAATTGTGATGCACACACACATATAACATAACCAATGCTAAAATTACGACTTATACTAACTAGTGAGAGCTTCCAAAGAATCTTAACATTTTACTATTAAATAATGCAAAAATGAACAAATCATATTCAAATCTTTCCCTTAATTGGGTATACACTAATTGAAATATGACATGCTCATGAACAAGACCCAAAAAATAGCAATCAAACTAATTACAAATTGGTTCACATTGAATAAAATATCACACCAGAACATATGTAATTCTACAACAAAACAAAAGATGCTCCTATATGCCAAGTGATATCACTAGATTTTGAGTGAATTCATTAGTCACAACGAACAAGACTTAATGAAAATACAATGAATTGTCAAGCGATATCACTAGATTTTGAGTGAATTCATTAGTCACAACAAACAAGACTTAATGAAAATACAATGAATTGTCAAGCGATATCACTAGATTTTGAGTGAATTCATTAGTCCCAATGAACAAGACTTAATGGAAATACAATGAATTCACTAGTCACAATGGACTTTGGTGGCATGTTGAGCTGATGCTCTAAATCTGCAACCATCTATTGAATGCACATGAGTTAGAAGCTTTTTGATCTCCATCAATGTACTCCAGTTTGTTGCCAGATTCAGTAAATTTGTCTTGGGTGGCATGTTGGGTTGATGCTCTAGATCTGCAACCATCTATTGAATGCACATGGGTTGGAAGCTTTCTTTTTATCTCCATCAACAGAGTGCAATTTGTTGCAAAATTCAGTGCAACAAGTTGTACAGCTTCAGATGCCATAGTGGACTTCACTGATGCTCCAAGCTTTACTTGGATCCTGATTCTGGTGTATCTGCAATCATGATGGACACTTACCAAAACATGGGCAATCTGCTGGCACTTCAGTGGTATTTAGGATCTGATGCTCACAACATTCTTTACAATCAATTAGCCAACAGAGGCTGCCATAGAGCTGAGTAGCTCGACATCATCATGGCTGAAACCTTTGAATAGCTCAGTCAGTCATTCTGAACAGGCATGTATGAGTTGTTGTTGAAGAATCAACAATGTGGAGGAATTGTGTTGAAGAATCGGTTCCTTTTCAGTGTCCCAGAAGTTGAAATTCGCCAAAGAAAAAAGCTCGCACGTTTTTCGCTAAACCCTAAACCCTTTTAACCCTCAAGGGCATCCCAAAATCTGGTGTTGCGGGAGCGTGGAGCAAGTTGAAGGTGTCGAAGTCTTTTGTGATGCAACTACTGCAGCGATGGGCATCTTGTCACGGGAGTTTTGCGGGAGCAATAGCAGCAGCTGCCATGCCTGCGCTCCTGGCCACTGGCCTCACTGCCTCGCCGGTCTTCAGGAAGCAGCCTCCCGCCGTATATCCCGTCACTGCTTTCCCCGGCGGGTGCTGCAGTGAGCAGAAGAACGTGCTGGTCGTTTCTAGCGTAAGAAGCAGGAGGAGCGGCGGCAGCATCATAGCTTCTTCTTCAGACAACACCCCTGCGGCAGGACTCATCTCTTCCATAAACAATGAACAGATTGGGAAGCACTCTGCTCACCTCACAGACCAACTCTACCAATACATCTTGCAACATACACGGGAACCAGAGGTGTGTGCTCTTTTCATTCTGATGTGTTTCCCGTTCACAGATTGAGCGCTTCCAAAGTGTTCCTCCTCTCCAGAAGAATTGTGTTAAGAGTGGGAAGTCGGAGAATTAGGGTTTGAATCGACGGCGATGGCAAACGCTTCTGTGGTTCTTCAACCAGTTTTGTGTTGTCTGGAAACAATTGTCAATCTTTCTCATACACTTTCTTCTTTGATATTCTTTCACAAATTGAGGCCATTTGTGTAATGATGAAGCCCAGCTGATTTCTGGAATTTGAGAGTCCCAGATTCTGCAACAACTGAGAGAGGAGACTGCCGCATTGCCTGGCAGTCAGATGCAGGCAAGTGACAGCTTTACCTGTTACAGTCTGCTCTACAACCCTTAAACCCTAAACCTTGCACATTTGTACTTTATTTTACCTTGCTGCAGTATTCTCAATATGGATGCCTGGTTTCATCCTCAACACAATCCTGAGAGGTCTGCTCTCTGATTTTCCATCTCTGTAGGTCAGGAAGGAGGTGCTGATTGCCATCACTGTGACATGGAACAGGTTTCTCCAGATCAGGCTCAGTTCTTGGCAATGCTGGTGCAAATTATGGGAGCAGAGCGCTGCATTGAAGTTGGAGTGTTTCATGTAAGCAGACTTAAAGTTTCTGCATTCAGTCTGTCTTCCCTTATTTTCTTCTCAATGCTTGCTTGCATAGGAGGTCAAAATCTAGGTTAGAGTCTGCTCTCTAGGAGCAGACCCTCCTCTTCTCCCTGGAATCTGTTTCCTTCCTTCACATCACTTTTGCCTACTCAAGAGTGTAGAGCAAGGATCAATGGCAATGTTTGTAAGCAGACTTTGTAAACATGCTTAACCGAAGAACTGTTGTGTACAATGTGCGAGCTCTATGAATGTTGTTACAAGATTCTTATGTGGAGAAATATTTTGAAAGAAGTTGGGGGATTGGGTGCAGGGCTATTCCTCACTTGCTGTTGCCTTGGTGCTGCCTGACTGGGGTCGACTGGTGGCTTGTGAGAGGGATGAGAGATGTCTCGATATAGCAAGGAAGTACTATGAACGTGCAGGTGTGACTCACAAGGTGTGTTGTTTTATTGGGTTGCAAACTCTAGTTGTGCTGCTATGTGTGTATGGTGAGCAGTGAACTAGAACAATCAGGTGGTGAATGTGTACAAGTGGAGCAAAGGTTGGTTATAATATTCTCTTATCTGGGTGGGAGTAGGTGGATGTGAGGCATGGACTTGCAATGGATTCTTTACAGTATTTGCTCGACAATGGTGAAGGTGGCAGGTACTGCAGCCACCTTATAGGTTTACAAGCACTTGTTTCCTACAATTAAGAGGGGAATTTGTATGGTCACTGAAAAGGAGGCCAGCAAAAGTCTTGTCTTTTCTCTATGTAACTTGACAATCAACTACAGTTGTCTTTCTAAATGTGTGATCACTTACAGATGTTTGTTTAATGTACAGTTATGACTTCGCCTTTTTAGATGCTGATAAGAGGATGTACCACCAGTACTATGAGATGCTTCTTCAATTGGTATGTAGATCTGGCCGGTCACATCTCTGTGTGGGAGGATAAGATTGACAGAGGAAAGAATTCAGATCCTGAAAAGAACATGCTGTCATGTCCCTTGTGGTATATTTCCATTAAGCGTCTGCGTGTGATTAAGGCTGTTGTCCTTTATATTACCACATTAATGTATGAATTGTTGTCCAAGCCACTTCATCTGGTACATGAATGTCTTCAATTGTAAATTGACCAAGAGTTGATGGCAGGTCAGATGCAATGGATTGGTAGTTGTGGACAACATCTTGTGGTATGGGAGAACTGCAAACCCCTTGGTATGACCCTCAATGCATGATTTTTCATTTCTGCACCGAAACAAATAGCATAAGAATGATTCTCTTTAGAGCAATTTTCTATGTAGGCCTAACTATGACCTATTGCTGAATTAGGTGGCAGACAAGAGGACACAGTCGCTTCGGGATTTCAATCAGTTTCTTCTGTCAGATGAGCGTGTTTGCATAAGCATGGTGAGCAGCAGTCTTCACCTCTTCTGTAGTGTTCCTCAACTAATAGTGTCATGAGAGGATGTTTGAGATATTCCAGCATACTTCCTCCTTCAGTCATTAAGAGTTGTGGCTGGTGATGGGTTGTTGTCATTGCACATGCCACAGGTGCCTATTGGTGATGGCATGACACTATGCCGGAAGCGATGATACACAAGAACTTTGAGTGCATAGTGATTCTTTTCAAGGAATCAATTTACCATTAGTAACTTGTCTCAGTGGCAGCAGACTTAAGTTCCAGAGATATTCCCTTCTATTACAGCCACAGATAGTAACCAAGGTTCCAGCCAAAGTTTTGTGAGTTCATACTGCTGTGAACACAACAGCTCATTGTGAAAACATACTTTGAGAAGAACCCTGGAACAAATGGACAGCAACAAAGCAAGAAATGTGGGTAAGCACTTGTTCAAAAAATCAGCGGGAGGAAATCTAAGATGAGCCTTGTGCTTTCTTGAAATCAATCTTGTCAACTTTCACCTCACCATCAATGAGCTCATACACATATACAACAACCCGTAAGCCGTCAATGTCCATGAGAACAAAACTTGGGTTGATATCGTAAGTTATGCTGCTGTAAGCCCCAGTGGCTGAGCCAGGGTTGATTATCACCCCTCCTTCATGCTTGTATGCCTTGAACTGGTGTGTGTGGCCTGTGATCAAAATGTCTACATCCAGCTGCCGCTGCAGCATTGCTAGTGACTCCAAGTCTCCCCAAGGAATCACCTTCTCACAGGCCAACAGAGTTAAACAGATGAGTGCAAGGACATGTCAACTACTTAGCAGTTGTCAGACTTGACATGTAAACTGCCCCTGGGCAGATTGTCTCGGTGGCACATACAACCCCTGGTTCTATCAGAGGACCACTTTGCATTGAAACTTAGGTATGGAGATAACCAAAATTCTATGAAATCAATGAAAACAATTGCTTCACCCACTAACACTAAGGCGTGGCAGATATTGTCATTTTCTTGATCACATAATATGAAATAATGTTCTGGTCATTGATCATATACACCAGTAACAGTGACGTAATGATTGTGTTAGTTGGACATAATGATTGTGTTAGTTGAACATAATGATTTTGTAAATGATTGAATCTGCCACCCAGACCTTAATGTCATGGAATGGTCTCACCCTTGCCCATTATGCTGGGTGAGGTGCCAGGTGAGTTATATTGGGTGTCACCTTGCTCACCTGGTGCATTACCCAACAGCATGGGCAGGGGCTCAATCATTCCTTGGTTCATCAGCATCAGCAAGATGGAGAAGTCACAGGAACCAGCACACTGTTATAGTGAACACACCTGATGGCCATGGCAGATGCCAAGCTTAAATGCACCAATAGTCAGCTGCTTTGTCTCAGGGTATCGAGAATCATCATCATACTCTCCTCGTGTGATGTGCACATCCCCACACAATGACTTCAAATAGTCATGTACTTCCTGCCATTGTCCCCCACCGTTGTTTCCAGGGTCAAATTCTTTGCTCAGCCTTTGTTCCACATGACATGGAGTTGCCCTAGCAAAAGGAGATGGGTGAAAACCGTGAAATTGGTGAGAGAAGACAGTCGTCCCTAGCATAGAAAAGGAAAGCAGGTAAGAAACCTGGAAAGAAACAGCTAACTAGAGACGGCAGTGAATGAGATTAGGCACGAGCAAGCGGTGGAGTGCGAGATGAAGCAGCTAGAAACAGATAAATCGAGAGAGGAAAAGCTGACTAGAAAGATCATGGCTATGCGAAACACGAGAACATGAAGAAGAGAAACCCTGGGGAACACACCAACGATCATTCAGCAGAACTTCGGAATTACAGTCAAGCTTGCCAGGCAAACACAGTTGTATTCAACATGGAAAATGAAGGTCGATCTGTAAGGAAAAATCATTGAAACATTAGGGTATGTGGAGGTAGAGAATTGTAAACATCGCCAAAAAGCAAGAGGTTTGAAAAAACCCGAAAAGAAGAGAAGAGGAGAGCAGAGGAGAGGGCAGGCAGACATGAACCTTGATACATAAGTTACCAGGGCTGAGAATGTGTTGGATCTTGCCGGGTACCAGCATGGACTTGAACTTGGCAGGCAGATCGGTCGCCCTGTGCGGTATGTGCAGATCACCTAAAGCCAACACCAACACCATCTTCTAATTCTTGTTCTTCTTCCTCTTCCCCGTCGCGCAAGACCTCTCCTTCCCTCCCCCAAAAACACCAAAACGACGAAACACACCAAAAAAACAAACGCACTCACGCACGCAGGCGCGCGCGCTCGAGCGCCAGAAGAACACACGTTCTCAGTTCCACATTTTGCGTTCGCTTGTTCCACGGGTGATATATTACCGACGTCGTGCAGTTCCCCATTGTTTTTCCCCACGTTCTCCACAATTCCTGGCATTTGAGAACAACCCAAGTTCACACTGTGACCGGTAATGCATTAGTTAGTCATTTTCCTCTCAAGTGTGTTTTTTTTGTGTCCACATTTGTGGAGAGAAATGAGTATTACCCAAAAATGTGAGTGCAGTTCATTAATTTCTGTTTATTAGATAAGTGAATTCATTGTTTCCCAATTAAGTTCTGTTCACTATGATCACTGAATTCAATCAAAATCTAGTGAAATCAATTTAATGAAATCACTTGACATATATAGAGACACATTTTTTTGGGTTGTAAAATTACATATATTTTCATTCAAAATCCAATGAAATCACTTGGCATATAAAAACACCTTTGATTTTGTTGGAGAATTACATATGTTTTGATGTGATATTTGATTCAATGTGAATTGGTTTGTAATTAGTTCGGTTGCTACTTTCTTGGGTCTACTTAATGAGCATGTCATATTTCAATTAGTGTATATTCAATTAAGGGAATTAATTAATGGACAAAATTGAATTTGACTTGTTCATTTTTGCATTGTTTAATAGTAAGGTGTTAAGGTTCTTTGGAAGCTCTCACAAGTACAAGTTGTATTTTCAACCTTGGCTATGTTATATATGTGTGTGTTTGGGCACATCACAATAGGTTCTTGAGAATTTAGAGTTGAATTGTGTGTTTGTTACATTTATGGATTTGTTTCCATCTTGGTTTGGCTTTTATTGAGTGCATGCGATGGTGCTATTCTTTTTTTTAACAATTAGGGTAAGTAGCCTATTATCGCACATTCTAAAACCACGTTTTGGAACATTTTTTAAATATGAAAACATTTTTGCTAAAATTTGGTATATAGCATAACCACAAAACCCAAGTTTTTGAATGTGCAAATATATACACATGTCAAAAGTTTGTGACTTAGGACTAATGGATTTAATTTGAATTCATCATTTTCTATTCACCTCGTGATTGCACGCTTAATTGCACATAAAAAACTTTATCATCTCACTTCTATCATCGCACATTTTATATCAAATTTGGGCTCCACATTGCTATATGTTGCCAACAAACATCAACTTTTTTTTCCTTATGTTTTCAATAATTCATCATTATTTAAATCAATGTCAAATTTAATTTGAAAATCATGGACATGAAAAAATACATGTTGATTTGTCTTTTCATCTCGATGTTGATGTATGCAATAAAATTTGATGAAGTTGAAGATAGTTACAAGGATGAAGATAGTTAGGTAGTTATTTATAAATTTGGTGACTCATAACATCCTCCAAAATATTTCAAATCAAACATTTTAAATGTTAATTTCTTAGCCTTTGGAAATAATGCAAGAAAAATGAGGGTTTTACAACTAGACTTGCACGTATATTTTCTAATTACAATGAT
Source organism: Sphagnum tenellum (assembly GCA_963921925.1). Classification (NCBI taxonomy): domain Eukaryota; kingdom Viridiplantae; phylum Streptophyta; class Sphagnopsida; order Sphagnales; family Sphagnaceae; genus Sphagnum; species Sphagnum tenellum. The sequence continues at coordinate 5,179,629 of OY998153.1, read as the reverse complement.
CACTTGCAAATCAAAGTAAAAATACAATTTTAATTACATTGGACAAGTTGTAGTAGTTGCAATGAACATGACATGGTGTCCATGACATTCACATCATCATATATGATGAACAAAATATATGCAATTGATTTGCAACTAGAGCTTTTTAACGTATGGTTCATTATCACATTTTTTTGCGAAAAATAGAACATACAACACATTGCAAATTTGTTGATCTTCATTCGTTTAGCATGGAACTACCTTACAACTAGCATAGTTGTAGTGTGCATATTATCTTGCAACTAAAACTTTGGTTATTGGGTTCAAAACAATCATATGATAGTTGATCTTAATACTATAATGTGACTATTGAAAGTGATGTAATTATTGTTTTGTGATTTTTGTGCTAGTGTAGTGAAATGGTGATAATTTAATAATTAAAGTTGTTGGTCATGTCATGAATTTGCAAGTAGGTGATGAATTTTTTAATGATATTATTCAAATAAATAAATATCTACAGTTATTATTTTATGACTATAAAAAGTACGATGATACCATATTGCAACTACCAACAATATGCGTAATAATGCAATGTAACTGATTGCATTCAATATGTTTCATTTGTGAATGTTGAAATTCATTATATGGTATTGATTTAAAACTAAGGCAATGGATGAAATGTTAACTCAAAACTAACAAACATAGTGATAAACATGGTGATGGAACATGCCCACAATTATGTTGCAAGCAAATGATCTCATTTTGCAACTAACACAAATTACATTAAATAACTATTTTGTAACTAACACAATCACTAATGTTACATTTTATAATTAACATGATACCTACCATCTTAGCATTCCAAAAATGTCATGTCATGTTTGTTTCATGAAAACCGTTGACATTGTCCTCCAATGGCCACAAGTTAATGCACCATTGTTTTTTTTTTTTTCAAAGGCGTCCAAATAAACATGTCAAAAAACTCATAAATTTGTGTGAGAACATAAACTAATTATAGTAAAACTTGAATTTATTTTTGTAGATGTGTAATGGATTCTTAATTTATAGTTTTTGTTACATACATTTAGGAACAACAAATTTGTTTCTTCCATTGAGTTAATTCCTTGATCCCACAAAAACATACATGATTCAAACCTACAATAAATCACAAGCTTGATGGGTGAGTTTTAATCGAGTGATTATGGGTACTAATTTATCAAATTTATTATTGCAAGTAAAAGAAACTATGATGATTTACAAAATGACAAATTTACCCATGCTAACCATGCACAAAGACAAAAAAATATGATATATTGTGTAAAGTCCACACCACAAATGATATTTTCATTCATAACATTAAAAATTGTGAAATGTGAAACATGAAGATGAATGTGAACAAGCCTACGTTGTAAAATAATACTTTAAAACTAATACTTCTCAAATTCAAAATAATGAGTTTACATCATGTGTTAAATTTATATTTGTCTTGTGTGTTTTGGGAGGGGAGGAAAAGACCATGGAAACTTGTTTTACACCCTTCCAATGATGTAAACCTCCCCAAACACATTCATAAAAACATCCATTATGGATGAAAGGTGAACATTCATTGATGAACTTCATATGTCATTATTGAATTAAATCAATTGAATGATTATGAACTATGAAGGGGATGGATGGTTTTGTGAGCATATTTGGTTCTTAGGAAAGCCATCATCCATGAAAAAGGAATGGATGAGTTGTGATGATCATAGGTGGTCCTTAGGAGAACCATCATCCAAATGAAAAAGAGATGTATGGATGATGAGTTGGGAGCATAGGGTAATGCTTGGGAAAGCCATCATCCATTTAAGAGGGATGGATGGATTGTGAGCCATCATCCAGTCAAATGGGATGGATGGGTTGTAAGCCATAGGTGGGTCCTCCCAGGTCGGAACCATCATCCATGTACATTGGTCCATCATCACCACATGGGTTCATTTACTAAACTTGACTGCATAACCTAAGGTTACGTTACCTAGGATAATGATGCCTTTGTGGATGAACACTGTCCTCTTGAATAGATGAAGAGTAAGTTGGGACGTAGGGTGAATGTTTTCATCCATCCCAAGGACGCGTTTTCATCCACGTCGTCGCCCCCTGCTGGGGGGAGAGGAGAGACGGAGTCTTTACTCACGTTCTGAGGTCTCCTCCGCCATCGCCTCGGCGTCTAACCTCCTCGGCTTCATGCCTTTCTCTTCGGCTTGTTTCTAGGAATTCACTAGTTCTGGCAGCGCTCACAGCAAGCACGAGTGTGTAGCTTTCAGTGGATCCAAAAACTGAGAGATATGGCGCAGAATAGCGAATTCTTGACGCTGGTGGCGAGACTGGAAGCAGCTGTGGCAAGGTTGGAAGGATTAGGCGCGCGAGCCGATTCCACAACGGCGACGGTTCCAGGGATCGCGTCACTAGCAGGCGAGGGAAAAGGTGCGGCGGCGGGAGTGACGGCTCCTGCCCCGGCCGTGGCGGCATTTGATGAGCTGGTACAGACTAGGGTGGGCCGCTTGTTGGTGGTAGCGGACAAGATCGGAGGTCAAGTCTTGCAGTCATCGCAGCTGCTGCAACGAGCTTTCGAGGCTGAGAAATCTATCGTGTTCGCCATCTCTCAATGCAAGGTATAGTAAGTGGTTCTTCAATGCCGATCCAAACAACAACTCCTCCTTCAAACCCGAAACCTTTTGGAATCAGACATTTGCTTGTGTGAGCACCGAGGAGGTCAAGGGGGAAGAAGGTGGGTGGGTTATTTCTTTCAAGTTTGGAAATGGGTCATTGATGAAGAAGAAGAAGAAGATCGTGAGGGGAAACCGTTTGAGAAAGAATGGGAATTAGGGTTCTGAGTTCGTGTGCACAAATTTGCAGCAACCAGATGCAGCAGGCTTGCAAACAGTTGTTCAGCCGTTGGCTGATTCGCTCACGAAGGCGCATGCTTTGACAGAAGGTAGAAAAACTCCTGCTTTCAACTGTTGTAAAGCTGTGGCTGAGAGCTTATCAGCCCTCACATGGGTGTGCTACACCGGCAAGGACTGTGGTAACAAACTCCTCACACCCTCTTCCTCCCTTTTCTACTTCTTTAGTTGCACAATTTTTGTCATACATAGGTATATATATACCCGTGAGGAACAACACACATAAATGCTGCCAGTGTGCAAAAGGTTTTAGGCTCTTATGTCCCACTGAACTCCCGGCCATGGCATCACATGCAGATCTTGGAAATGAACATGTGCTAAAGGATTATCATGTGTCTAGTTAGGTATGAAGAACATTTCTAAACCATGTGATTCAAACTGCTTTTGTTGCAGGGATGAGTCTGCCAGGTGCCCATGTTGAGGAAAGCTGGCAATCTGCAGAGTTCTATAACAACAAGGTAGGTATACAATTTGTCATAATTCAAAAGCTGTGTTTGCATGGTCTGAAGCAAAAATAGTAAAGGGGTTGCAGTATAGAGAGAGGAGCACTAACCAACTACAGGGAAACTGCAAAGAATGAATTTTGGGTTTGTGTTTGGGATGTTGCAGGTGCTTGTGGAGTACAGGGGCAGGGATCCTGACTATGTAGAGTGGGCAAAAGCACTGAAGGAATTGTACTTGCCTGGCTTGCGTGATTATGTGAAGCAATTCCATACCAGAGGCCCTGCATGGAATCCTATTGGTGTTGAATTCTCTCAGTGGAGACCTGGTACTGCTGAGGCTGCAAAGAAGCCAAGTGCACCTCCCCCACCTCCAAAGGGACCACCACCTCCTCCTCCTCCCTCCTTTGCTCCGCCTCAACCAGCAATGCCTTCTTCCAAGCCAAGCTCCTCAGCTGGAGCTCCTCTCAGTATGAGTGCTGTGTTTCAAGATATCAACAAGGGTGAAAGTGTAACTGCAGGTCACTGTCCTATCCATTTTCTTGGGATGTTTTCTCATATAGTTGATGTTGGGGGCAGACTTGCCATTCCTTCTCAAAGCCAAATGTGGCATGCTCTCAAATGATTTTGTTGCTGTGCAGGTCTCAAAAAGGTCACAGCTGACATGAAGACTAAGAATCGTGCTGACAGGTCTGGAGCTGTACCAGCAAGTATTTCAGCTCCTCCAACACATGTCACTGGGCCTTCTGTTGTGGCACCCTCTCCTAAGGCTGGCAAGCCCAAGTTTGAGCTGGAGCTTGAGCGCAAGTATGAGCCAACTGAATTCTTGTCCTTTAACATGCTTAGGATCTTGTACTTAATTGTCTGACCATACTGATAGATGAAAACTCAAAAGAGGGAAGCATATGAGATGAATAATTCAACTGGTGATGCACACATGTGGCCTATACACCTGCTTGTGTGATGTGAAGGGCAGGTGGGTAGTGGAACATCAAGTAAGCAACAGAAGCATTGTAATTGAGGATTGCAATTCCCGCCAGTCAGTCTACATCTTTGGTTGTAAGGATTCCCTGATCCAGGTCAAAGGTATGTTTTTATCTGTACCAACAGGAAGAGTTTTTACAAAGTTCCCTGCCGTTGAATTAGCTACTAGAAAGTTCCCTAGTTGCTCTCAACATGGATCTTTAAACCCCCACAGTTTTCCCTTCTTGTTTTGTCTCTGTTTGTTTATCTTGCCCGACTCTCTGTTTGTTGAGGTTTTGTTTTGTCATGTTTGGCTTTGGTGGGTGTTGCTGAGTAATGTCTATTTTTTGGGAGTGATCAGGAAAAGTAAACACTATTGCATTTGACAACTGCACAAAAACAGGGCTAGTCTTCACTGTGAGTAACTGGCACTATTCTGCCCAACCTTGACACCAACATTGATTACAATATGGTGCTACTCTAGCTGCTGAGATAGCCATGTGTTCTGAGTTTGTGAGCCAACATAAAATCCAGGAGGTTGATAAGCAATGTATTGGTTGTTTCTGTTGGTATTTCCTAACTTACTTTTTTCGCCTGATGGTATTCATCAGGATTATGGACAATCCATGGTGTATTGTCTGAAACACATTTGGATTGTCTTGAGATGTAGGATGTTGTTGCAGCATGTGAGATTGTTAACTGCTCTAGTGTCGAGGTGCAGTGTCAGGTGCGGATAATCTCTCCCTTCACAGCTCTGTGTCTGGTGGCTTATGTTTTTTGATGTTGATTTCTGGCACCCTGTACAATTGGTGTATAATGCATAAGCTATTTCTCCTCTAAATGAGTCATCTCTACAGAGATATTTTGAAATCTAACCTCTTTCTGCTATTTCAGAGAGGAAAGAACTTTGGCCAAGTTTTTGTGAAAATGCGCTTTGCATCCAGATACAGTCATTGATCAAGGCTTGGCCACTGGTTAAATGGTGATTGCTGAATGTGCCAAGTCTGATTTGATGAACTCCTGTGATAAAAATTGGCAGGGTGTAGCCCCAACGATCGCAGTGGATAACACAAATGGATGCCAGCTTTACTTGTCAAAAGAGTCTTTGGCTGCATCCATCACAACTGCAAAGTCAAGTGAAATCAATGTGCTTGTTCCTGGTGCTACAGATGATTCTGACCCTGTGGGTTACACTGCACTCAACTTTAAGGATTTATGGTTTGAATTTTAGATGTTGTATATGTGCCCCTTGGTGTGTTTTGACTGTTTGTATGTGTAGGATGATTTTTGGGTTGACAAGAATAACCTAGAAGTCGGAAGTCTGATAGAGAGAGTCAGACATCCAAGATGTACATGTTGGTACAATTCTGATGCTGTGGTGATTGGCAGGTGGAGCATGCATTGCCAGAGCAGTTTGTTAATGTTTACAAGGAAGGGCACTTTGTTACTTCTCCTGTCTCTCACTCTGGTTAATGATTCTCAATCCTCTTTGCCATTGGTGGCAAGTTCAAGCTTGAAGGCAGAGACAACCAACCATGCCTTTTGTGGGTTTATGCTCCTACTTGTTTTGCCTTACATGTTCATGCCTGTTTTTCTTTGGCCAATAGATCACTGCTGCATTTTTTTTTAGTGGTGTTAAATGTCATGCTTGTCCAGATTTTCTTTCTAAGTTATCCTTGGTATGAAGGTTTGTAGATGATTTGTTATTTCCTGATATCTGTGATTTATCTACCTTGGTATGTATAGAAAGACTCTGTTGCTGGTGGCATATACCCTGCCCTGAATTGTTCTGTGAGCTTATTGTTTTACTTGTAGTGGGTCGTCTTTCAATTTCTTGGATCAAGCAATATCCCAACATTGAAGGTTTTTAAAATGTTGACATTTTTGAAGAGCAATCTCTGCTAGAATATGCAGGGATTAAAAACACAATGTGTGCCTAATGGTGATTCCAATGTTTTGAAATTGTGTCAGAATAGTTAATACTCAAGTCTTGTACCAAAAAAAGTTCAATCAATTCAATTCAAACCTTCATTCCTTTTGTCCGAAGAACTTCCCACCTTGTGCGCCATAAATCAATAAAATAAGCACTTGGATTAAAACTGGGTATGATTTTTCAATGCATGTATTCTTTTGGGTTGTGAAAGAGAAGTTTAAAAATTCAATCTACGTATTAGGAATTGTATATATATTTTAATTTCTTGAAGAATAGTTATGAATTTTTCGACATGCATGGTAGGGTGGCTCAGTATTGTCTCTAGGCCCCTTCATGTATCATGACTCAAGAACCTTAAATTTTCATAATACAATCTTAATATGGTGAAATGAAATTTCTTGACACCATGGTCACATGTGCCAAAACTTAAAACTAAATGTTTCAAAAATGAATCAAACTTATTAAAAGATATAAAGTAGACAATCTCTAAATGAACAAGATCTAAAACCTAATTTGGATCACATTAATAACATTATTAAAATGTTAATAATTTAAAGTAAGAAATTTTATGTACTAAAAGATGCAACCCTAAGGTGCATTCTATCTCTTGGTGAGTCACTAGAGCAAGGCTGGTAGGCCTAGCCCTAGGGACATACTAGGTGGGAGAATACCCCTTTAAGGGGCAGATGTTCAATAGGCCAAAGGAAATGAATGTACAAAAGTACCACCCAGGACAAGTTTTGCACCCCCCCTCCCCCACCCCAAATCCCCCTTCCACCTGGCCATCCTCCCACCCCGGGCCCATCCCAGTAACATCCCCTTAAGGGAACGACATGTGAAACATACTCTTGTTACACGAACTTCGTAACTTGCCATGACATCCCCATCCCCACAAGGATCCATGATACCGACAACGCCATGATCCCCATGCCCCATCCATGTTCCTATCTTGATTCCATTAGGATTTCCATATACCAAGTGCCTCACATTAACGTTTTGTCTTTCCCCTTGTGCTCCAATGCTTCTGCGTTCCCTCTTCTTGTTTCTCATAACTTGAATGTTGTTGGCAAGCTCCAAACTTGAGCAACATTTCAATTTTCTTCTTTAGATTGTCTAACTTTAGTTGTTATGGAGTTGCTCCAAAGCTTCTTCTATGTATGTGTTTTCACCAATATTTCCTTTTCAAGTTTGCTTTTAAGCTTTTGTGTTTAGCTTTGAGTGTTTGAAAAAAGTTGTGTTGGTCCACTTTCAAATTCTTTCAAGGTCGTGTTGTTCATTTGAAGGGGGCATTGCAAAACACTACGATCCAAGTGTACACATTTGATTGCAAACTCAAACAATCCAACAAATCACAATTAGGTATTTCTCCTCTTCTGTGTCTATAAAATGGGGATTAAACTGTAACATGGGAATTGTTATTATAGCAAGACTGTGGTGATGATGACATGGGTATCATGCCCTAAACCTTATAGAAATGTGAAACCCTAAAATGAGTAGCTTGAAGCAATGTAAGAAACATTTTTTCAAGAAACTACACACAACATATTAGGTTATGGGATCGTTTTACATAATTGCGGGCACAAGTAGTTACACATAGTTTCTCTTAAAATTGTGATGGGTCTATGATGGCATAGAAGAGTGCATGTTAGAAGAGTCCAATGTTTTAAAAACTTTATCTAATATGGTTACACAAAAGGAGATAAAAGGGCTAAATGGGTTTGAAGGGTTATTTAGGTATTATGTGAAGTTGAGGTCTACTTGATTCATAAAACAATGGGTCATTCCTAAACTATACAATGACCTTCTTCTAGAGAATTTTTCAACATGTGTGACCCCATTAAATGGGAACAAGGAATGTCTTGACTTCCAATGTGTGTATTGTGGAGGGGAATGGTAAAGTAAGTTGTGACTTTTTGACCATAGGGCTAAAGGGTGCCCGAATGCTCCCATGGACCCGAGAACAAATAATCCCATATGTGTAGTGTTGACCAATCTAGCTAATGCACAATTCTCAAAGGAACTAAAGTGACATGTTGAAAAAAATGATGCCTCTTCTATTCAATTGAAGACAAGGACCTAAGCGGACATAGATGCAAAAATGGCCTTAAAGAGAACTCTAATCAATGTCGAGCATGTTCATGTCCAGGTGTGCAAGTTCAAATCTCTGAAAGGTTTTTAGCCAGAACCTCATTACAATAGAAAGCATCGGAAAGGTTTGTTGAAAATTCTTCAACAAAAGATGGGAAGATATAAGGTGGGGCCATTTCCTAAAAAGCAGCATGTAAGTACATGTATTTTTGAAAGTTTAATCTTGGATATGCCAAGAAGAAGGGTTATATGTAAATGAATTCAAAGGTTTGAACCAAATTACCAAGGAAACTAGGATCAAATGATCAAGATATAACTACCACTTTCGTAGCATAGATAAAAGTTCATTTGATGATGGACAAAAGCAAGACAATGAATGCCTTGGTGCTAAAGGTGAAAACACACTGCAAGACATGTTAGAGGCAAAAAATTATGGTGTATGGAATCCACTTCATCCCAACATGGGAATTAAAAATTGAAGTAGCCCAGTACTCTCACCCTTGATCCATCCATCTCCACTACACCTAGACATTGTTCTATGGGACTTGCACACATTGAAAGACATTTAAGGGGTTCATAATCATTATTGGAAACTTGTGGAAGCTAAAGCTGATCAACACGTCATGGTCCCATGGGAACCTACTATACCTTTACCATTCAAGCCACAACCAAGGTTGTTTCACTTGTTTCCCTACACGTTGAAGAAGTTTAACTAGGGGAATTCTTCCTTGGATGATTTCAAGGTTAGGCATGCAAGTTATCAGGCTTCCATAGCATTATTGCACAAACTTGCAACAGAATGTTGTGAACATTTCCATTAGTCACATGATGAACCCTACAACTTCAGAGGATGAATTTTGTGCATTGGTTGAATATATTGAACCCAAGTTATTTAAATGAGATAATAAGAAGCTTGAAGCCCAATGGTGGGAGGAGAGTGTAAAGAGGATTCTTGAATATGTGGACAAGAAAATGCATGGCTTTGATGCAGTTGTTGTTCCACAACTTGAGCAAAGAAAGTGGGGTTGGCATTTATTCTTTGACATATTCACAACAATCCTTGCTTTGAGGGCCTTCGCACCAACCTTTCCTTGGACACATAACATTAATGAAGCCATAACCATATGTAATGAAATCTTTAACATGGAAAGGGTTGGTATGTTTTACCCAATTCCATGGTGTGCTAGGTTTCTAATCCACTAATTATAAGGTGCTATTGAAAAAAATTGTGGACAATAACTTTTTAAAGGGTTAAATAGTAAGCCATGGTAAACAATCCTCACAATAATGCGAGATGAAGGGCCCATGTTGTTTGTAGGTGGGGTGGGGTCATTGGCAAGAGAAGGTTGGCAAGGTTAATAACATCATCACAAATTGCGGTATCTATACTGTTCGACAATGTCACAACCCCACTTTGAGGCAAATGTGAGAATGGGATTCGCACTCTCAAAAGTGGGAACTTGGAGTCCTCCAGGACTCCCGCAACTTCAGAGCCCAATTGTAGAGGTCAAAACACATCACCTTGAAGTATTCTTTATACCGTTGGAAAGGTCTTGAAATGTAGATGTCGAAAATGGCCTTGCATGAGCCATTCGGACATTTGCAACACAAGTTATGGTCAAAAGAAGGGTCAGGAGTCAAACTAGCAGTTTGACTCCCGATCACTAAAAGTCGGGAATTGACGCAACCCCAGTGTGTGCAGGTGGAGTGCGGCACACCGTTGGAAAGCTCTTGAGGAGAGCTACAAGTTTGCTTGAGACCTCGTCCCAATCAGAGGTATGAGCCGAGAGTTATGAGCTCCCAAAATCCTGGGAGTCCAATCCGGGATAGTTTCGGGTTTAGGTTCACCCTAAACCTAAACCCTAAACCCTAAACCTCCTCCTTGGGAGTCCTGGGATTAAAAGCCATTCGGATGCGGGTGTGGTGGAGTAATGTAGAGAATACTATATGGGGGAAGGTGGTGGTTTCCCTCGAGTTCGGGTTGTGGTTAGTCAAATCAGTTCATGTGCCCGTGGCTTGTCCCAACATTAAGGGTGTTTCCGAAGGTGAATTAACCCACTTGTGGTTGGTTTTGATGCAGGACCGAATAACAAAATAGTTATTTGTCTTCCTAGTCTAATATCGAAACTTTTAGCACGCCCCTCTCACCCCCTTTAGTGCTGGAAGCTGGGAGTGACACCAAGTTCCAACTACTTCCGTTCTTTAACATAGTTTGATCCAAATTGGGTTTAACAAGGAACTTGGGGGCGTGTCAGATGAGGTGCATGTTCTAGCCATGTTTTGACCTTGCAAGGAAAATCAGGTATCTTTGTCCATGAGAATGTCGCATTCCCATATTATGCCCCTAAAAGATGCAGCATTGCAACATTTAAGGCAAACTTTAAGGTTATTATTTACTCCCATCATTTGATAGGTGGAAATTGAAGTTGATTTTTACTTGGCATATATTTGCAACATGTTGATAACCTCCTTTTTTTTACAAGGTTAATGAGTTGTTGGATGAATTGAGAATGGACACAACTTTGAGTGATTAGAATACATAGTCTTTTTTAAGGGCTTTAAAAGTATGGAAATTGATGTCTTTTTACATGATCTTCAATGTCTCACAAACTTTGAAGCACCCATGTTTGACAAGTGATTAGATTTCATGTTTGTACATACACTTGCAAATAACGTTGTGTTAAACATGTGCATGTACATTTTGCTGAATGCACAAGCTTTTAGGTTACTGAAGATTGAACTTTAGAATGGAGGAAGGACAAAAAGTGGGGGACAATGTACTTTAAGCATGGCTCATTTTTAAATAACATTGTGCCATGTTTGGACAAAAACCACTAGTCCCTATACATCTTGGAAGAGGGATGCACCATTCATTGTGATTCTATACTAGGTTACCATAATAGCAAATTGTCCAAGGAGTTTGCTTGAAATATGCACATTGCATGGGCCCTTTCTAGGGGCTTAAATGAAGGTGATGCAAATTTTACAACATTTGTCAATGTGGATTTCGACTCAAAAAAACTTTTGGGAATGTGGCCACCAAGTTGATTTCAACTTTACAACCTACCTACAGGGACAAGGGATACTAGTTTCATTTCTTGGCCATCTTGTGAATTCAAACTCAACTTGTCATGCTACACTCTATGCATGTTACATATTATCATTATAGTGATAACATATGCTCAATTGACCATACACGATGAATAGCTCACCTTGTTGTTTCATATGAGAAAGCATGTAACAAGTTGTGTGCTTGCAACCATGTTAGGATTATGCAATGATGCCTTGATTATATAATCTATTGGTTTTGTTTAAGACGGTTCATGGCATGAGGAATATGCAAGGAAAATTCAATATTGTGTTATCTAAACACTGGTAGAGGAATTGAAAGTGAAGGATAATAGTAGGGGCTATCAACCCCCTCACATGCCAACATTAAAACATACTCCACTTGGTCATGAGGTGATCATTCATGGTTCCACAACAATAGAAGCCACCTTGCATAATGATTGCAAGAAGCCCTAGCAAAAGGTTCCTTACCATATAACATGGTTCTCTCTCATTCACACACCTAGTACTCCACTTGTTGTAGTTAATATGGGTCAATGCACAATTACTGGTCAAAGAATGGCCGCCTTTAAATGGAAAAGAAAGAGACATCGACTCACTCCCACTACCCCCAACAAAAAACCCCAACTTCCCTTATCCATGAAACTGAGATGTAATGGCTTGAACAAGTAGCGTAAAAACAAACATAAACACACTTTAGGAGATTTGTTACATGTAGGTTATTTAGTTATAGAACCTTGTACTTTGTAACATATGTATAACTTTGTACATTGGTTCAACTTTGTAACATATATGGTTCATTCTGTAAATTATTTCATTCAACAATTAACAATGATGGATTGGAGCATTGTTTGATTTGTGAGCCTTCTTATTCATAATGCCATTTTCTTATTTACCCCAAATTTTGTTTTGCTTTAAAGAAATGACTTCTGTTATATTAGCTAAAGTACTTTCAATCACATGAGCTTTGACTATATTTCTAAAACCATTGGCCTAGGTTATTTCCATGTTATGAAAAAGAGGTTATTGGTTTTCCATGGAGATTCCTACAGTTTTGACCATATTTCTAAAACCATTGGCCCATGTTACTTCAATGTTACAAAGAGGAGGTTGTTGGTTTTCCATAGAAATTCCTACAATTCCAAGAGTAACCTTTTCCACAACCTTATGCTACTTTTCATTACAAATAAAAAGCTTTTGGGTTTTCCACAAATATTCTTATAATTCTAGCAACAACCTTTTCCACAAGCTTGAACACGTAACTTGGGTAAACACTTTGATTTGCACCTTTTTCCAAGCTTGAAGTCCATAATTTAGTTTCACATAAGTGTGTTGTAATTTTGGGGGATTTCATTTATAACACCATTCAATATAATAAATTAGATATGTTTTTTTATTATGCACAAGTCTTGTTTCATATTTCCACGTTAAACTTATAGGAAAATCTTAATTAAACAAAAGTTAGGTTGTTCAATATTTGTTATTTAGGAAAGAAAAGCCTACTAGGTAGAATTTTATTTTTTTGTCGCAACATTAGCCCGGGAGTCACATTTCATGCTCCTTGGAGTGTAGTGAAGTGTAAGGGAATGAACCCCCACACTCCAAAGTGACCTCACACTCCAAAGTGACCTCCCACTTTGGGAGTTGGACTCTTGATGGACTCCCAAATCTTCAAAGGGAAATTATAGGGGTCAAAATTCATTGGATTGAAGAAATCCTTATAATATTAAAGAGATATTGGAGCGTAGATGTCTTAAATGGGTTCACATGACCCATTTGGATATTTAAAGCATAAGTTTTGGCCAAAAGAAGGGCGGGGAGTCAAATTGTCAAATTGAATCCCAACCACGAAAAGTTGGGAATCACCCCAATTTACTTGCATGCAAATGGCATGCCACATATCGTTGGAATTTTTTTCACGAGGGTTATAACTTTGCTTTAAACCCACTTCAATTGAAGATCTACAAAAGAAGTTATGGGTTTCCAAAGTGGCAGGAGTTTCAATTTCGAGAATTTCGGGAATTTCGGGATTCCCAAGTTGGGAGTCTTGTGACAAAATGACATTTGGGTGTTAGCTCCGTGGCTAAACACAAATAATATTATAAGGGGGAAAATAGTGGTTTCCCCTAAATTTGGGTTGTAGTGAGTCTTGTGAGTCTGCGTTTGCCCATAGTGAGTCTTGTTAACGCACTCGCAAATTCCTTGATGGACTCAACTTCAAGTCCAAAGGTGAAGATAATGAAAGGAGAATGAGTTGGGGCGCACTCCCTAGCTCGCAACACTTTCAGGGTAGAGGGGCATATTGAAGTTTCAGGATGGGACTAAGAAGATTGACAAGCAATTCACATACTCACATGGACCTGCACGAACCAAACAACAAGTTGGTTAATGCGTAGTTGAAGCACTTTGGTGCATTAATGAACCACGGGCAAACACGAATTCACAAGACTCACCACGGTCCAAACTTGGGGGAAATCACCACCTTCCCCCTTATAGTATACTATGTGCTTGCCTATGGGACCAACACCCAAATGTCATTTTGTTTCGGGACTCCCAAATGGGAGTCTCGAAATTCTCAAAGTTGGGACTTTTGTAACTTTGAGGGCCCATAACTTTGTTTGCAAACCTTTAATTGAGATGAGGTCTAAAGAAAAGTTGTAGCTTTTGTTGAGAGCTTTCCAACGATATGTTGCACGCCACCTGCAAGGAAATATGGGTGATTCCCGACTTTTAGTGGTCAGGAGTCAAATTGCCAATTTAACTTTCGACCTTTCTTTTGGCCATAACTTATGCTTGAAGTGTCCAAATGGGTCATGCAAGCCCATTTTAGACATCTACATTTCAAGAGATTTCCAATGATATACAAAAAATTTCAATCCAATGGGTTTAGACCCGTATAATTGCTCTAAGAAAATTTGGAAGTCCATTGAAATTCCAACTCCCAAAGTGGGAGCTCACTTGGGAGTGTGATGGTTCATTCGTTCACACTCTTCCTCACACCCCTGGGAGCATAAGATGTGACTCCCATGCTTCCCTCTTGGCCTGCCTCTTTACAAACCCTTGTCGCACTTTTGCAAACCCTTGCCTTGGTCGTGAGCCCAAGGCTAGGGTTACGACACTTATGATGACATGCATCATACTTAGTAGCTAGGCATAATCTTATTAGGGTTTTGAACCAACGCACTTGATTCACTGCCTTATGACCTATTGGAATGATTAGATCTTGTTCTTGTTCAACTTCCAATTGGGTGTTCAATGACAAATCCATATTTCTTTTACCATTTGTTAACGTTGTTTTCTTAGGGAGACTTAAAGTTAGGGTAGACAAGTAATTGGACGTGCTTTGCTGAATTAGGATAAAATGGTGAATTGATGTAACCCCTATGATGATGTTTTGAAAGTCGGAGCTTGCTGATCCACCCCCCATTGTAGTAAATGCAGATGACATCTATCGCCCTTTTGCTACTTTCTTAGCATCAGTAGCTATTAGATATTACCTAATATAAAAACATAAGTAAAAAAAAATTTAAAAACTTCTTTAAACTGAATGACCTCTTTCTAAACTTAACGATACTTATTTCTACACTACAATTTCAACTTTTGTTCATGTATAGTGTAATAACCTAGTCCCACCAAGCTTATAATCTATATGTAATTATGGGGACACAAACAACAACACTAAAAAAAAAAAAAAAAACTATAACTTGCATGAACACTACACCACCACGCAATGCCACAAAAATTGCAATAATGCAAAGTGCTTACCTTTATGGCGACAAATTCAAGTTTGAACTTGTTGTACAACTTGGTAGTCACAAATTGTTCCACCCATTTTTTGTATCTCAAATTGACATAATAACAAAACAACCCATTTGTAATAAAATTTATTTTAGCTTCTGTGCATACTTGGTTTTCACCCTTGTTGTCAATCTTCTATTATGCCATTGAAAAACTTGATATACATATAAACACAACTTTGTGAAACAAACCCGTAACACAAATATACTTAACATTCCATTAAACTTAATCAAAATTTGTTTATAGTTACAACTTGAATGACATCTTCAAGTTCAAACTATTGAATTACAAACAATGAAACTACACTTTGTTTTTAGTTTAGTTATGGTTCAAGCATTCAAACAATTGTAAATGTTGATATTAAACCTAGAAAAGTAGAACTACAACACACAAATAGTTATTCAAGTAAAGAACTTTGTAACATGCTCCCTTACTAACATTTATGCATTGAAAGATGCTTTTTCATTGAAACATTTCATGTAGCCCAAGAATACCTTAACAAAATGTTCTTTGTTACATGCAACGACTCCCACAAAAAATTTAACACCATCAATTTGTAGCAAAAAGTTAAAAAGTTAACCAAGCAATAGAGTCTTCAACTTGCAACTTTTGATGCGTTTTCACTCCATTACTTTTGTTGCTTCTAGTTGCAATAAATTGACAATGGCCAATTGAACTCTCTTATGACAACTAGGACAACAACTTCAACATAATGGCGATTCAAGTTGTACAACAATGGCGATGGCAATGGAGATAAGCGAGATAACCAAGAGCTTTAGGGTTTAGGGTTTAAGATCTTGGGAAACGTGACGTGCATGAAAGGGCTACAACTTTTGAAATTTAAGGTATATAGGTTAGACATGGGCCATGCATAGACATGGCATGTGATGGTCCTATGGATGCAATCGGATTGGGGGGGGGGGGTGCGATGGATGTTAAGTAGGGTGAGGATGTAACGTGCCAACATGGCATTTATGCAAACAATGTAATGGGTTATGGGCGGCTGAGTCACAAGTTATGGGGTGATGAGGTGTTGCCCGGCATCATGGATGTGCTGGTGGTACTCTTGTACCAGATCCATTCATTTCCTTTGGCCTGTTTAACATCTTCCCTTTAAGGGTTTGCTCCCTTACATAAAGGACCATAGATAGGTCCACTTAAAGCTAGCATTAAGACAGTAGGAAATGAAAAGATTATGAAGTGGCATAGCTAGAAAATGATTGAATCAGGCTAGTAAGGAGTGTATCACTAACATGGTAGCACCGCCATTGGTAGCTCCTCAATCATATCATGTATCTTGTTACCTTTTAACATTAGTATACCTCCTTAATTCCTTTGAGTACATTCCTGATTGCTGATTGGCTGAACTTCGTAACTAATGCGCTTCTGTGTCCCATAACCTGTAAACTTGATGTTTCTATCCAATCAGTTATGTCTAATAACCTGTGCTCTCTCACCAGTTATATAGGATCGATCATATGAGGTGGCCATTGTGGGGGTGTGGGGGCAACCTTGTCTATCCAATCTTCCTTTAGATTTAAAAAGGAAATCAACTATGCTGTTAAGATTTCATGCTCCCCACTTGGATGCAAATACACAACTAGTTACTTCCTTGAACCAGTTATATTTGTTTGCCTGGTGCAAAGGCCTAATACAATGAGATATAGGGAACTTTAGAACCGTTACCATAAAAATATCCCCTTCAAAACAAGTGATTAGGTGAAATATATGTAACTAGTTTTTGTGTCTTTTTTTAAGGTACCCTTTAAAGGGTTTTTCAAGTGTTGGGCAGTATCAACTTTTGAACATTGGAAATGGAAACTTGAAAAAAAAAATTCCACATCCACCTGGTTATTGGTATTGGAATTTTGAAAAATAAATAAAATTCATAACCTACCTAGTATTGGTAATGGATCTCTTATTAAACTTTCTTATTAAAAATCAGGAGGTGCTTCTAACCATGGTAAATACCCACCTACCATCCTCGTACCATCCACCCTGCATGGTTGCGCTGGTGGGTGCCTATGCAGTCTGGCCCAGTAGAAAGAGAAGGAAAGAAAAAAAAACACACACATTTTGTAAGTTTGAAATCTTAATTTTCCTTGTTATTTTTTCATTACTCCTTTTCTTTTGCACTTCAAAGATGATTTCTAGAGCTTGAGGTAACCTGCCCATAACATTTTAAATCACTCCAAAATGAGGCATATATGAGGAAGATATAAATAAGTGGGAGTTATGCTCTGAAACAGGCCCTAGTTAACAACAACAGTCCCTGAAAGAATGATGTCTGATTGTCATACCCGGCTTGTGCATTCCTAAGTGGAACTGGCTTGGTACATAACTGATGAAGTGAACTCTCAACTCAGGAAAACCCACTTACAGTACTAATAAGACTGTCGTCCCGGTTTAGAGCACAGAATGGAGAAAAACCAAAGCGTGGAGAGACACGGAATTGGTAGTGTTCTCGAATGTTCCGGATTCCTCTCGTTCTGTCCAGACGAGTCTGCAAACGTTCGGAATTTGACAGTTCTGCCAACGGAATTTGGAACCTTCTAGAAAAGTACCTATTCCGTGTCAGAATAGCAAAAGCATCGAGGCACAAATGGACGGGCAGAGCGCTTCGTTTCTTCTGCTGCCTCGAGAACTCTGTAAGCTTAGACCTTTTCTTCATTGAAATCGGCAACTTTCTGTGTAGAATTACGAGCTGCGGAAATCTGCAAGTCGATACCAGTTTCATAGATTCAGAAATCTCTTCTCTCTACTCTTTAAGGATCTAGATTTTCTCTATAGTTTCGGACTACAGTAGTAAAGATTGATCTGGTGTTTTTTGGCGACTGTCTTTGGTAGTGAACGATTGACCATTGCCATGGCTTTAACACCTTTCTTCGGCGGCGGTCGTGGTGGACGTAACGACATTTTTGATCCGTGGGAGCACGGATTCTGGGATCCGTGGCGTAACTTCGACTCAGTTTGGGATCGGCTTGTGCCATTTGATCATCGTTCACTACTTGCGGGGAGGGATATGAGCAGCCTGCAAGCGGTGGTGAACACTAATGTGGATTGGCGAGAGACGCCTGAATCTCACATATTCAAAGCTGATTTGCCTGGTAAATAACACTGGAGTCCTACGCTTGTATTCAATGTCGAACTGATGTACATACACGGGAATTTGCACATCGACGTTATCCTCGAGAATGTTCTGCAACATAAGAAGACGTTTTTGTGTGCTGCCTCTCAAGAGCCTTCTCCAATGTCTCAGTTCGTAGTCAAGTTCTATGGATTAATTTCGTTTTTGATCTGCATCTGGATTGATTTCAGTTTACAAACTGCTCAAGCTTATAACCGGACGGACGATAATCCGTTGTTCAAGTGTTTCTGTGTTCCTAGAAGCTGTAGTCATCAGGCTCTCTGCAAATCGCTTAGTTTTGGCGACTAGGTAGTGCGCGTTGCCTGCGTAACGCTAATCTCCTGTTTCCCGACAACAGCCTGGACTCGTGCGCGTCGTTCTCTCCAAAAACGTTGCTAAGAAAATGCTCCTCTGCATATCGTGCGCTTTCGTTCTTCCAAAAATTGTGGCTGAGAAAATGTTCTTCGAAATATTGCAGGGTTGGAACGGGGGGATGTCAAGGTGACGGTGGAAGGAAATCGAACTTTGGAAATCAGCGGTGAGCGCACTCGCGAGGAAGAGAACAAAGACGGATACATGGCACCGTGTAGAGCGTTCCTACGGAAAATTCTCTCGCCGATTCCACTTACCTGATGACGCAAACATGGAAGCGGTGAACGCCAAAGTTGAGAATGGCTTACTCACCGTTACGGTACCAAAGATCAAGAAGACAGAACGCGAAGTTCGTGTGGTGGACATTAACTGAAACGGTACATTTCTTTCTTGAAACACAAAATCACTCAGACGCGTGATCCGCTACTCTTTTGCTTGTGTGTGTGTGTGTGTGTGTGTACAGACATATATATACAAACGTTCCTGTCGTCTGCACATAGAAATGAAAGAGTGCGAGTAGCAATTTTGTATAGCATCTGAAACAGATGCCGTCGAAGAGATGAAGAACTGCTGCTCTCTCTATGGTCCGTCTGTCGTCGATGTGAGAAAGAGAATTGTCGTTCCTCGGGAACGAGTGTAGCTACTATTGTACTGGCTTTCCCGTCATGCTGAACGCAGGCCATAATTGACGCACTTGTGTGAACTTTTGTTTGGAGCTTTTGTACCAGTCCAAAACTACTTTTGAGGCAATAATATTTGTAAAAGTATTGAGGCAAATGCTATGAATGTACAGGATAATAATGAGTGTGTCATATATGAGATACTCTCTCAGTACACTAGAAATTTTCTTCAAGTGCTTTTACTTGTGGGCATAAAATATACGGGGTCTGTGGAATAAGCTTGTGACTGAATAAGAAAGATAAATTTGTGTGACAATCAGTTTGACAATCATACTGTAGCTGTACACTCACAAAATTGAAAAATTAAAGTGTCACTTTTAAGCATGGACACTTTAGAATGGAAGCTTAGAATTTGTTTGAGGAATTCTGTTTCAAGCATAATGACATGTTAAAAATGATGTAATAATCTTATAAGCTTTTCATATAGGTGTAAAAAACTATATTTTGCGGTCAATTTACAAATTGACCACAAATTCGAAGGGTTTCAAATTTCAAATGAGGGCATTGAATAACTTTAATATACAATGTTACAATATTGAACCATTCCAAATAGTTTTTGAAATCTTAGATTTTTATTATTTTTCACAAGTCTCCTTTTCTCAACTGTTTGAAAATTCCTTCTTCTATCTTTATTTCTTTTTTATTTTCTATTTTGTGTACCTTTGTTTGAGGTCTTTATAACTTCTTTGTTTTTTTCTCTTCTTAAATTAATAATTGTATCTTTATTTGAGATTTTTATAGTTTTTTTTTTTTTTTTTGGTATGTATGTTTTGTGTGTGTGAAACTGTGGAAGAAGAGGATAAAAGTAACAAGAAAGGGAGGAGAGAGACAAAGAGGAAAGAGCAACTAAGGAAAAGTAGAAAAATAGATAGGAAAAGCATCATGAAGAGAAACTAGAAAATAAGTAGAAAAATAGAGAGGAAGAGCAACATGAAGAGCAATCAGAAAATAAGTAGAAAAATAAAGAGGAAGAGCAACATGAAAAGCAACTACAAGAAATGAATTTCTTATAGTCAGGCCCCTACAAATAAACAATGGTGGTAAAGGTTTATTGTCATTGTCATGAGCTCTCCATTTGAGTAAAGGTTTGTTTGTTTTCATTGGGATTTTTTAGTCTTTCTTTTTATAAATGACATTTATTTATTTCTCTTATTTCTTTTTTTTCTTTTAGTTTTTTTCTTGGTGTTTTCTTGGTTTTTTTAATATTAATTTTTGGCATTTTTATTTTTTAAAATATTTTTCTTTTTCTTCCTTTTCTTTTTTTTTTTAATTTTTTTCAATATTATTTCAGTTCTGATTTTATATATTTTTAAAAAAATGCTATACCCTTTTTGAAATTGATTTCTATCTCCTTTTCTACCGGTTTTAAAGTCTTTGTTTTCTTGGATTTTTTCCTCTTTTTACTTTTTTACAATTTTAGTTTCATATTTCTCATTTTCATTTTTTGTAGTAACAAAAAACCATATTTTTATTATTTCCTCTTTTCTTTTTTGGTTTTCTTAATATGTTTTTTTTTGGAGTTTTATAGTTTCTATTTTCATGGGGTTTTAAAAGATATTTCCCCTTTGCTTTTCTTGTTGCTTTTTTTTTGGGTGCCTTTTACACTTGTTGAAAATTTTGGTTTTCTTATTTTATTTATGGTTTTCATTTTCTACAATGTTTGTAAAAAATATTTCTTTGTTGTTTATTTTTCTTTTTATTCTAAATGGTTGTTAAATAAATTTGCAAATTTAAGTTTTTTTTGTTTATTCACTTTTTTCTTCATTTTTTTGCAACTTCTTTTTGTCTATATGATTTGTGATGTTTTTTAATTTTTACCTTTTTTTTGTTTGTAATATTCTTAAATCTTTTTTTAATAAAAATTGTTAGGTTTCTTTGTACTTTTCTTTTGGTTTTTTCAATATGTGACCCAATTGGTTGGTAATGAATGACATTAAAGGTGGATAGCTAGGATTTATATTTGAATAATTATGAGTTTTGTTTGGTATAAGGTTATTTTGTTATATTTTCTATGAACCATAATGGAAGGAAAATCATAATGAAATTGAACCCATAAGACTGAAATTTGATGTTTTCAATAATTAAATGACAAATCTAAGATTCAATTTGTGTTTGACACACGAAGAATTTCGATTTAAAAATTGATTCATTCATATTTTTTCAATTACTATAACCTTTATATTTTTACAAATAAGGTTTGTAATTAAAAATTGGATATCAACAAAATATGAATATAAAGACACATTATGAATATTTCTTGTTGGAAAAATGGCCATTGAATAGTTTTGATATCGACTCATAGGTTATGACAAGTCTAAACAATGTAACTAGGAACACAAAGTTTTATGAACTTCATTGGCCCATTTCAAATTTAAAATTTTCATACTATGATTTGATGATTAGTTGTTTTCAAATGTTTTACATTAGTGGGTACAAGACATTTGGAAAGCTTATTCCATGTTAAAAAAACTTGGTTTTGATTGTACATGCATCAATTACCATCAATTTGAAATAATAAGAAAACCAAGCTAATGCATGCTCAAGTGCACTAGTTTAGAAAACAATGTAATCCATTTTTTTTCAACCTAAGTGTGATTTTAATGGGTTTTACAAATGTGCAACAAAATTATCAAATAACATTCATTTTGAATTTGTGAATTTCAATACATACATAATTGATCGATACAAACAATTCCTAAAAATATGGGAAATATGCAATTTTAAGGTAAAACTAAGGTTGTAACTCTAATGGCAATTAGTGGATGGACAATGGAGTTTTTTTTTTAAATTATGATATTTCCTAAAGACTTTGTTATAATTATAAATTGTTGTAATGAAATAAAAATCTACATCTTTTTTTTTTTGAATCTAATGCGGTTTATTGCCTATGGAATTTTCTTTTACGTGAAAGAAATGAACTTTGAAATCAAAGGTTAAGGTTGTTTTTTTGGTCCAACTTACCATGCATTTACCAAATATAATATGGGTTGTTATAATAGTCCCATAGGCAGTGTTTTAATTTATATTTGCATATAATCACATTCGTTGTCTTAATTTATTGTTGGCACATGAGCAAATATACATTTTGATTACGACACAAACCATATTCAAATATCACTAAAATTGCAAGATTTCATTTGTGGCTCCTTTATTTTATTGATTTCAACTAGCATGAAACATGCCATGTTTATGATAAAATCAAGACCTACTTACATTGATATCATTTGAAATGAATCGAATGATTAGAAACATTGCATGCAAGATTTACTATGTGGTCAAAATATTTATGCAATCAAAGTGGATGATTCAATATAAAACTTTTTTTCCTAATCGGGATGCAAGTTACAAGAGATGTGTAAGAGATTCTTTATATGTGCCTCACAATGGTAGGATCTCATGTAAAAGGAAGTAAATAAACATTGAAATCCTATGAAAGTTCGATCATCAATGTACTCCTAACACTCATTTGCACCAATCTTATTGTGACATGTTTTGTTGGTTGCCACCTTATCATAGATTTCAACCATACTAAAAAAACATATCAAATATATTGCACCAATAGGTATAGTAAGCGTATGCTAGCAAAAAATTATCCCATGTAAGAAAGTTTGATTTTAATTATACACACAAATCAATTGCCATCATCACCTTGCATTGATGAGAAATTATAATATGGATAGCTTGAATAATTCGCATTCTTAATGAATTTTTTTTACATATAACCAAATCCGTCCATTGTGTAATTTATTATTGAAATATGAACTTTCATTTGATTTAATGTCAAAAACTATACTGTAAATTGCATACAAATCTTTTAAAATTTATTGATTTTAACAACACATTCATAATACTTATAGGTGGAATACACATGCAAATCTTATATATAAATTCAGGTAGTCTGTGCGTGCGTCTGTCTGTCTAACACGACAATTCTGCATTTTAATTCATCGACAGAACCGGCCTAACATTTGGTAGGTAGGTTGTAGTGCTGGTGGTGTAGAGCTTCAGTTCTGTCTGTCTATCTGTTTGTTTTGTAGGGCAGGGCAGGGCAGGGGCGGTTACCCAGGCCGTTATCTTCTAGCAGCGGAGGGCAGGGGCAGGGCAGGGCACGGTAGGGCAGACACCCGCCCACTAGACAATAGAATTATTTTCACTATAACACATATTTTAATCTTTTTGAAAAAGAAAATAAATAAATAAATAAATACACAAAAATAAAAAAAATGAAGATAGACAAAATAAGAATAGAAACAATAAAAACATGAAACAAACATAAACCAAATGGAAACAAATGAAACAAAGAAAGGGAAATACAGTAAAATAATTTTAAAAGAAAAAAAATTTCCAAAAATGAATAAACCAAATAAAGAGTAAAAAATAAGAAAAAATAAAACTTATAAAACTTCACAGTGGCCGAAGGTCACGAGCACCCACGGGGGCACATAAAGGAGCAAACAATGTTACTTACAAAAAAAATTGAATCCCTAAAAAAAAAAAAATTGTATGAAAAAAATTTTGAATGAAATTTTGTGTAACTTGTTATTGAAAATGCATATAGTTGCCCCAAAAATCACATTTTTTGTATTAATAATTTTTGAATAAATATGAATTTGTCAAAATGTGTCGAATTTTCTAAAATTCGTCCAAAAAAATTATCATAATTTTAAATCACATCCAAATGTGCTAAATGAATTAGGTTTTTTAATTTCTTGTATTTCAAAACACATCTTTTCTTAGTATGGCATGCACATTACACCCCATTTACATGTGGTAAAGGATGTTTGAAAATTTCAAATTTTGAAAAATATTTTGAATTGATAAAAACTTCAAATTCCATACTTTTAAATTGTGAATGAGTTTTGAATGTGGGTAATGGGTTATTACTAATTTTTTATTTTTTACCATCATGATTTTTTTTTAAATCATTATTATATTCCTTGCTAAATTAACACATTTGACATAACTATTATTCAAGTTTAAATTTATGTTTTATTATAACCAAAATTCAATATTAATTTTAACAAAATTTTAATTTTAATTCATCCAAACCCAAATTAATCATTTAACATTATTAACATAACTTTGCAATGTCATGAAAAAACATATGTAAATAAAATTCATAATTTTCATCGCTATCTAGCATGTGTTTTGTCTTATGGATGTGTATTTCCACCTTGAAGGTTTTTTTTGGGTGGTTTCGAGATTTATTTTGGAACTACCAATGGGTTATTTGGGACATTACTTAATGACTTCTTAAGGTAGACCATGGAACCCTACGGGATTCATACATTTTGTCATGCCTGTATGCACGGCCTCATACATGATGGCCGTTACGGGCATGCCCATCATATATTTTAAGGTTAATGTATGGTTGTAGGGTTAATGTACGTTCTTAAGTGATTGTACGCTATTAGGTGTTTAGGGTTTCAGCTTTTTGGTGGTTGTATAAAAGGGCTAAACCCTTCCCTTCTCTTTTAATTTTTCTAGAATTCCTTTGTATGAGAGTTGCCTCCATAGTCTACTTGGATTTTCTAGATGCTCACAGTGGTCTACATACATCTTCATTCCTTCTTTGCAATTCAACTCAATTCTATAAAAACTAATACATGAGAATTTCATCTGAGCCTCCCTTGTGCATTGTATATATATGTGTGCATGCATCTCTTTTTAGTTGATTAGTTTCTACCTTTAATTGGTTTTAATCTGTTCATTTAGTAGAGTTTCCTACGGGTTCACACCCTTACGACACTATATGTCACGACATTACACGTCACAACAATTTACTAACATAGGGGGCCATTTGGGAGATACCCAATGGATACCTATAAAGTTACAAAGGGGGCTACTTGAAAACTACCTATGGAATTATGTAAAGGTTATTTAGGGAATTATTTGGGATATTACAAAAGAGGGTTATCCATAAAGTTACATAGGGGGTGATTCAAAAATTATATATGGAATACATGGCACGATTATGAATCAACCATAAGGAACATCCATGTGGGCTTTATGTAATCTATTTTCTAATTATGAGTTAATTCGAAAGGTGTCTTTGGGTAGGTGATAATAACCCCCCCCCCCCCCGCCCCCCCCCCATGTAAGTTTTTGGTGTTTATAAATAAGTTTTATGTTAATCCATAAACGGAGCTTAAGTTTTTTATAACTAAAATAATTTTAAAAGTGTGTGCATGGATTTATTCAATAGACTTTGAATAACCTCTTAAATACTCCTTAAGTATTCCATATCCATTGTAAATCCTTACATACTCTTTAAAGAATCACTATATAAAACTTAAACCCCCACATGCCCTTTACCAAAAAAATTGTTAAATTAAAATACCTATTAAATACCCCCTAATGTTTTGCGTAATCCTTAAAGTCCCATGTAGATATCTCATAATATAAGTAGACTTTTGAATAAACAAGTGGATGAAACATAACACACAAAGAAAAAATTCAAATTATCTCGGGCTAAATAGTTAATTTTGAATTTTATTTCTTTTGTTATTTTCCTTTGGCAATGTCTTGTTTTGTATTTACATCACATCCTAGCTTTTAGGAAAATCGAAGATTGTGTTCCTATGTTTTTTTGCCTTTTGGAAATAATCTCCTAATGTTTTGATTTGGTTTTTAAAATATCATTGTAAATATGCAAAGATTTTTTGTTTTAAATGAAACAGGCCTCATGGTAACTAAAAACAATATAAAAGATCACACATGGTAGTTGACATAATGAATCATTCATGCATAGGTTATTTTGATGGGCAGTTGATATACTCAATGCGAATCAATTGATTTGTATCACATGCAATTAATCTTATGAGAAGCAAATGTCACCATTATAAGTTTGTTTACTAATGAATCTTGTTTGTTTATGTTGTGAAATAAGTTGAAAGTTTGTTACATTAAGTTTTGTATTTTTCCTATTATTCGACAAATCGCATAGCCTTTATTCCCTAACTACACTATTGAGAAACTTGCTTGTTGACAAAGGTGTGTAAATTTTTTATTAGAAATCCTTTTGATGGTGGTGGGTTTATTATCAATTATTATGGGTGTGGATTAACATTAATCTTGTAATAGATACCAATTTTAGGTCAATTTGTTTCAAAACATTATCATTTTCACAATCTTATTTATGAATATGGGAAAAATCAAAATTATAAACATGATGAACATGCCTTTATGTGTTCGATTTCATATCCTTGTAACTTTAGGTTCAAGGGAAGATAAGGCATGGGAATATAACCATGGTGATTGCATTTTGATCATGAACCTACACAAGTTGTTTATCCACATTGATTATGACAACAAAGAACATAGTCAAACATACTCATGCATATTCACCTTGGGGTGGTCGACCATGTTATTAGCCATGTGTATGTGGAATTTTACACACAAGATGGCTACAATGGACATTCCATGACACTATATCACCCTATAGACATAAGATATTTTCCAAAATTTTATGATTTAGTTTGTAATCCATCTTTGGAGTTACTTATTAGCTGTAGATTGTATGGCAATGTTGATGACACTAACGAATAAAATTGGTCATGATAATATTAATTATTCATTTTTGTTAATATTATAAGGAAAATACTCATAATAGTTACATAAGTTATTTATTTTTAAGGATGAAGTGCGATTATTTAGTGGAGATAGTGGATGCAAGAGTAATGAAAGGCCAAAATGCATGCCTTCTTTGTTGGAAATATGACATATGACATTATACGACAATTTTTTGTTTATCCTTAATTTATACTTTAATTTAAATGAGTTAAATTTTAACATTACCATGGAGTTGTTGTTGGGAGTTGATAAATTTGCTGGGGATGTTACAACATGGTTCGTCAACAATGTACATGTTGTTGTGGAAGTCCTTGAACATGTATTTAACCTTTATTATCATTGGAATTGTTCATTAGTTTTGTTTCTCTTTTAGAATTGGGTTTCCCTTTTTCTATGTTGGTTGCTTAATTGTTTTTTTAAAAAAAATTTGATATATCATTAAGTTATTATGGAGGTCATTTTTCAAGTCTATTTTGAGGTTGATTCAAATTTTCAAGTAAAAATAAAAAATTTAGCATTAATGAAAGTGTATTAAATGACCATAAGTTTATATATTTTGTATCCAATGAGCGATACTATTTATAATTTATTGTTACATTATATTGGTCTAACAGTGTTGAGAACCATCAAAATAAATTTGACTTTAAAATGGTGTTTAACATTAAAGAAATATGCCCGTTGCCCCCTGCCCCCCAACCCAACCCAAAAATGTAAGGTGTTAATTTTTGTTTATTTGTTTGAGGAGGTGGCCTTGAATGTCTTCTAGAAATACTAGTCACTCTTGAAGCCACATCGCCCTGATCTCATATGAGATTTTAAGACTTAAATTGGTGGGACTATAAGAAAAAAATGTTTTGTTACAACCCTATGCATAAATAGTAATTACACATTTTGACTATTACTTCATCGAACATTTTTTTGTCTTTTTACCCCATTGCCCATCTTTACCTATTCCTATCTTAGTAGCATTTTAGGGTTTTGAGTGATTTTAACACCAACAATGAATTATTGGAGCTATGACAACCCATGGTGATGTGATGCAAGGATGCAGATGAAATCATTAAGGTGGGAGTTGAAATGAAAGGTAAATGTGGTTACAACCTTAGAAATTGACATGAATGTCTTTTGGGAAATGTTGATCGAAGACTTGTAAATGGAACAAAAGCTTGAATTGACCAAAGTTACACCACGAGGTTTTCAAAAATAACTTTTACATTCAAAAAAATGAACTGCTCATGTTGAAGAAACAGTTAGAAGTTGCTTAGGCGATTACCAATGAGTTAGATGAAGTTGTCAAGTAATCCACCCTCCCCACATGTGTTAATTATCAGGCTCCTATTATGTTTACTTGACTTTCTCCTTTTCAATTTCTTATTTTATATTTTGGTATGATTTGTGTTTGAAACTAAGGTCAACAAAAGCATTAGCATTGTTGCCATGACCAAAAGCTAAAATTCACAAGTGTATGTTATGGCAGTGGGAGAGTATGTTAAATTTTTTTTGAATTGGGTAAGAATGTAGTGTGTTTGTAGGACCCCTTGTTGAATCTGTTTTCTAAAAATTGTAAGATATCATGTGTATCCATTAAATTACAACATAAAGCTCACGAGCATGTATTATCACTGATTGATGGAGTTCACAATCATCCACATTTTATAGATGTGAATTTTCTAACCTTGATGGTTGGCATCTCTCAAGTGTTTTCAATGAATGTGAAGGCAAGTGGTGTGACATTAAACATGACAATTACATCACATGTTCTCTTGATTTAGAATGATTATGGTTTTTGGTCTAATCCCTAAATAAATCTTGATATGTGTTTCAAATCCAGTTTTTAAATTTTTTAACAATAAAATAAAATCTTGATTCTAACTTTGGTTCCAAATCGAAATATTGGACCTAGTTTTAAATAACCTAGAATAAAAATTGATGGTTAATTTTTGGTTAACCTTTGGTTAGTAGTTGGTTATATTTTCTCCTTTAAAAAAAATCATGCACTTGGCTTTCAATTTTAGTTGCTAAAAATTTGAGATCCAGGTTGTAGTTCAATTACAATTTTATGTAAAAACCATAACCCGATTTCACTTCCAAACCTAGTTTTAAACATAAGAGCTAATTCCAATTTGGTTTTCACTAATTGAAATTGGAACTAACAATCCTAACTTGTTAAATTAGATACTCACCCAAGGTCGGTGTGAACCCGTTGAAATTTTTAAACATATGTCCTTTCCATTTGTGTCAAGGAGTGTGTAAAAAATATATATATTCAATTTTGACCCTAAAACTTCTAAAATATATTAACAAAGGGTGTGTCACACTATGTAGGCTTGCCATTTACATTTAAAGATATCTTAAGGCAAAAGAAAAATTATGAAAACTCAAATATTTCACCATGTAAAAATGTAATCTTCCAAAACCTTTTAAAACAAACCAAAATCCTTCAGGATATTATAACTCTATAATTAATCTCAAGCTTCAACACAAACCAAAATATCATCTTTCAAAAATCCTCATACAAAAATAGACCTATTACCTAGGGGCTAAAATCCCTTAAGCTACTATACAACTAGGGTTTTTTGCCCCTAGTAACCCAATTGATGATCGACATAACATAATGAAACCAAAAATGTGTCTTGCTGGAACAAGATGAAGAGAAAAATATTGGACATTAATATCAATTCAAATAATCTTTTCTATTTTTGTGCCCCATGTGGACTATTTCTAAAGTATGGGGTCTAGGTAAGTGCAGGGTTTGTTTTAAAGATTTTGTGATGTAGCCAAAGTGGCAATCATCCATAAAATAATTTAACCAAATTTGATTACATATGAGATATGAAGGTAGACAAAACAAACAGAATCCTTCTATATTCTTGGCTACCTATTGGAAGTTATCATTAAAATTTGGGGATTTGAAAAAATAAAATCTTCAAAATTTGATGAATTTGGGTCATTTTTTCCATGAAAAATCTTTTGAATAGGTCAAAATTTGGTGAAAATTCCTTTGTAAAAGTAACAATGGATAAGTGTGGTCAAACCTAGCCCCACATTTGGGGGATGGCCTTGACCCATTGTAAAGCACGACCAAAAAATTTGCAGTGTACCTAAAGAGTGCGTTACTTCCTTAGCAAAGGGTGGGGCATTTTGGAAAGTAAAAATCCTACCCCAATAGAGGTTTTGTTTTTTAAAAACATTATTTTGATACCCAAAAAATATGTATTCATTGGTATCAAAGTAATGTTTTTAAAAGGCAAAAAGAAAATTAAATACCCATTTCTTGGTGTTTTACACCATGTAATGTCCTTAAAGCAAGACATTCTTGAAATAAGCACCTTTGCCTTGGATGGGTGCTTATTTCAAGAACACCTCCACTCCTTGGGCATTACTCTACACATTAGTAACCTAGTGTAAAGCACAATGTCCCTCGGCCATGGGAGTTAACAAGGTAAATCATGAAATAGGACATTAACTTGATAACAAAGTGATGACGAATGGATCATAAGATGATGACCCCTCTAGGTGTGGAACCATAAATAAGTAGAAGTGTCAAGGGAAGGCATTTGCAAAATAAAGGGCCTAGGACAAGGTATTTGAACTTTTAGAGATCTTATTCAATGCAAGGTAAAGTCTTTGGGGAGGGCATTTGTAAAGTGAGAGATTCATGACCAATGTTTTTTTTTTGTGAATAAAAATTGTCAAAAATGTTTTGGGATTTGACCTTGCAACTTATCAGCTCATTAAAAAAATTAATTTTTTTTTTCACCAAAAAACTAGGGTTTCAAACAATGTAATAACAACCTGACCTTTATCTTCACTCTCACCATCA
The DNA here is from genome assembly GCA_963921925.1 of Sphagnum tenellum. Classification (NCBI taxonomy): domain Eukaryota; kingdom Viridiplantae; phylum Streptophyta; class Sphagnopsida; order Sphagnales; family Sphagnaceae; genus Sphagnum; species Sphagnum tenellum. The sequence goes on along the minus strand of OY998153.1, from coordinate 5,148,843 downwards.
TCATTTTCGCTCATATTTTTAATGACCTTTTTACTTCTCGAGTTTTTTTTCTCACGAAATTTTTTGTCATTTTTACAACTCCATTTTTGGTTGTCGACAGTTTACATACAATGTTATGCATTCTATAATTGAAGCCTTTAGAACTTTATGTACTAGTAAAATCACCTTGCCACTATTTGCAAATTGCAATTTATTGTTATAAAGTCTTAAGATTTTATGTTATTGTTTAAAAGGTTGAGTTTTGATGGTGGGAGTCATTGCCTTAACGTTTGATGAATAAATTGGTGTTTGAATTTTTGGTGGCTACATAGATTCCAAGAGCTTTTATTAGAACCTAAAATGTGAAAGACATTGTTTAGCAAAAATGTGCATTATTTTTCATGTTTCTATAAATTTGATTTAATTTGAGTTTCAGACTTATTAAACTCTCATTTTAAGAATCAAGACCCCAAGTATGTTTTTCATTTTTGTTGGACTTGAATTTTGTGTGTGTGTGCATTATGCATTTTTTTCTTTTTGTTTCTGTATCATGTCTCCTCCGTTGTTTATCCTAAATTTTTTAAAGTTTAAGCCCATCTTCCCCATCTTCGATCTTTGATGTCAATTTTGAATTAGCCTTTACTTTTGAAACTTGCATTAAACTTTTAGAGGGTTTTACAAAGCCTTTAAGCATGATCCTTGTAGTGAAGAGAAAAAAATGAGATCATGTAGGTGTGAGGCACTTCCAAGATAAATGGTTCATGTGTTTTCCATGGGTAGAGTTTGTAGTAACCATTAGAAATAATGTTCATTATGTATGTTGTGTGATTTGTTCAAAAGTGAAAGGCAAGGAAAAGCTTTTGATTTCAAAGCTTGATAACCTATTGAAACATGTAGGTCATTGTAAAACAACAATTTCAAGTCTTGGGGTTGAATTAGGCTTTTTCTATTTTAAGAATGATTGCCAACATGCATGTAATGAAAGAATCTACACAACTTCTAAATGTTGTTCTATTAATCATTTATTATTTTAAGGTTGGCCAATGATAAATTTTGAAGGTTTAAAGGACCTTTTCACTATCCTAACAGTTAAACACAATCCTAAAAAACATTGCAATGATTTTACATGGTGGGGTAAAGTTGCGTCTATGAATGACTTGTAGTTGGAATCCATTCGAGAAACTATCAATGGTGCGAGTTTCTTGTTTGTCAATTCTAATGAAGTCATTATAATAGATAATACATCTTGGATACTTATTCATTTGTATGTTGTTCAAGTTTGGAAATGGATTATGTTGTTGGTTTGTGTGGAGAAGGTTGGTGTGCAGGTGACAATAATTAAATAAATAAATTGATGTTGATTGCCATGGTCACTTTTGGTGGACTAAATGTCAAAGGTTTGGGTGAAAAACTCATATCCATGGTCTGTGATGGTAGAATTTTAAGGTGCAAAAGATGGTGTGACACACAAATGATGAACAATGTGGTTCCATTTATGATTGGAGTGCATTGTTTTGCCCATAGAACTAACCTACTTGTGTTCATTTTATTTGAGCTAAGCTTGGTTGTTCACTTGGAGGCACTTTTTTAGCCTTGTATGGGTTTTTTTCTCACTCATCAAAGAAGTTCTTTGAATTTCAAAGATTGTGTGATAAACTCATAAAAAAGGGAAACAAAAAAGCTAAGAAACATGAAAACAAGATGGATCAACATGTTGTCTTTCATGAAATGTGTTATGGAGCAATATCAACATTTGATTGCAAAAATGCAGAATAATATGCCAAAGGAGCAACACTATTAATGGAAATTTTAGTTTCCTTTGTGAATTAGAATTGATTTTGGGTTTTCATGCCATTTTTTCTCTTTTGGAAAATGTGCATACCTTGATCAAATCTACCCAATCTCATGATGTTTTTGTGTGTGACTTCATAAATGTCGTGAAGATTGGCTAACTATAGTTTTACCAACTTTATAATGATCCATACAACAAATTTGATGACCTTGATTTTGATGAATATGAGATTTTCACTAATAAGAATTTGTCAATGAACTAGGTAATAGACCTAAATGGGGAGGAAACTAGCTCCCTTATCATTGAATTTTCTACTTCTAAATATTTTGTGAATCAGTGTTATCTTTTTAGAACACTTAAATTGCAAATGCAATAAAGGGACTCATTAGAACACTTATCAAATTGAAGAAATCAACTTGTAATCAAAGCCAAGTTGAAGAGGCATCTCCCATCCTCTTGATAACATACTGTCAAAAATGAAATACTTTGCCAATTTTGATTCCCAACTACAATTTAATGGCAAAGAATTCACAAAAAAATCATAAATATATTTCATAACATTCTTATTTCTATGAACATCCTTTCTAGCAAAGAGAAGGGACCTTATGCTTGCTATATTAGAAGTAAAAGGGACCTTATTGCTTATGTAAGGTCCCTGTGACTCCTAAATAGTTAGTGTAAGGTCCTTCCTTTTCCTATTCCTTTGTGATTTACATATGTTTAAACTTATGGCAATGTTTTTATCTTGTGCTTTATCATAGGCAAATGCCTAGGGGTGAAAGACATTTTCAAATTGTAAGATGGAACTTGGCTATTACCATCACAACCTAGGCCCTTAATTTGAGAACACCATCATTGTAGAGCTTTACACTACACAATAAAAGTAGGGTTGCCATTTTAGGTTGTTTTTTTCAACTTGTTAGTTCAACAAAGGCAATATTCCCAAGTGTTCCATGTTGTGGTCACAAGGAGTTCTTTGTCATTTAACATTAAAACTCATAAGTGATAACCTTGCCCCTTTTATTTTCATTCCACTCCTTCATTGATATGAAATCATAAGATTTTTGCATGACCAAATAATTGGATTATTTAATGCTTTCAATTGACACAAACATTATGGTTATTAAATTTATCTATAGCCAATTTTTGGCCAAATCCATCCATCCATCCCCATTAACATCCAAGAAGAGACAAGCTTAAAATTTCATTTGTCACAGAAAAGCATGGTCTTGAAAGTTATTAAATAAATGGATTTTGAAATCTGTTTGATAATTCATTTAAAGGGGGGGAGAAGAAAGAGTGCCTACCATGGGAGAGTAGCTTTTAAATCCGTGAGTTACTAGTTACTACACATCCAATAATACAAAAATTTTAAATTTGGGACAAGTTTTGTTGTTTTTTTGACCCAAAATTGTGAAAATTTTGGATTTATTATTATTATTATTATTAGTGAAAATTTGACTAAAATTTCCAAATTTTTGGGAAGAAATCGCCAATTTTTCAATATCACAATCTTTCTTTTGGTCTAGTAAGTGGTAATACCCTGGTCCCAAGGTCTGGTAACTGCTGAAAACGGACTTTTTACCAGTCTGGCTCATTCGTCACTGTGGGATAAAAAGCTAATCGGACAAGTAACTCACCGCTAGGTAAAATCGAACCAAAGAATGACGTGAATTTTTACCCTTGACTGTAAGTTGATCAGGGTAAACCTGGGGGGTGCTTTTACCTTCATATTTATTATCGTCATTATTACTTATATTCGGATAATAATAGCACTCGAATATTATTATTATTATTATTATTATTACTACTATTACTATTATTATGTTGGCGAAACATGTGAAGAAGGCCTCCTATCGTTTTTAGCTTACCCTAGAGCCCTAGTTTAGCCACAAAAATAATAAATCCTATTAGCCAGAAAGGGGCGAGCGTCAATTGGTCAGTCCGGTTCCCCATCCCCATATGCCATCATCATCATCATCCATCCATCCATCCATGAACATCATGACATGTGAAGGTCTACTATCTATTTTAGCTTACCCTAGAGCCCTAGTTTAGCCACGAAAATAATAAATCCTATATAAGCCAAAAAAGGGCGAGTGCTGGTCAGTCAGTCAGTCTGGTTTCCCCCATTCCCATGTGGCATCATCATCATCATCATCATCAACCATCCATCCATCCATCCGTGACCATAGATGGCCATGCCATGGTCTATGATGGCTTCAGTGAACAACACGTGTCAACTCGGGACAAAGGGACTACCACTATAAAATAAAATAAGAGTTAAAACTCCAACTTTACTTTTTTACTGTTTTATTTTTACCGAGCAATGGTACCAGGACTACCTGGGCAAATTGAGTAATTCTCTGTTGGTAAAAAACCTGATCGCGAGTGACTACTTAATTACCGTGTGGAATTTAGCTTTTCCTATGGCGTGAAAAGAGGAGAAATCAGATTAACTGCAGAGAGTACCTGAGTTCATAGATGAAGATTTGATGAGTGACTGACTGGATGGATTCATTGAACACGTATAGTGGTTTTTTTTTGGGGGTCTGGATGATTCGTTCATGAAGGCTATTGGCAAGACTGTTAATCGCCTCGGTAGTCGACAAATTAACTGACTGGGTAACATTGAGTAATTCTTAGTTTGGTAAAAAAAAACTGATGGAGTGAGTGACTTAATTACAGTACGGTAATTTAGCTTTCGATGGCGTGGAAAGTGGATGCGAGTTCATGGATGAAGAGATGACGAATAAGTGGATGGATTTATGATGAGTTTTAGATTTTTCGTGGATGACTCGTTGACGAAGGCCATAGGCAACGCTGTTAATCGCCTCGGTCGTCGGCAAGCGGAGTTCTTGTTTCGCCATTTTGGCGATAGAGATAGAGGCGGAAAAGAGGGAAATGGCGAAACTCCCTTCCACGCTCGCGGGAGAGACGGGGAAGAGGAGGAGAAGAGAGAGAGGAAGCGCACCTCCACACGCACTCGTGCGCACCTCCGTTGTTGCGTTTCCTTCTCCGATTCTCGCACTGCGTTTTTGTCATTTCGTGTTCCGCATCTGCTCTTCCATCGATTATTTTACTTGGGTCTCTCATCGCGCTTTTTTCTGACGCGGTTTGGTGCCGTACTGCTCTTGTTCTGGTCGGCCGTCGTTTTGTCAAGGAAGGGCAGGCAGACAGGCAGAAGAGAAGCGCGCTTTGCTTCTGGTTTGGTTTTTGTTGTTGTTGTTGCTTTGGGTGTGCGCCTGCTATCTGTTTGTTGCTTTCTGTCCTTCCCGTCGTCTGCGTCGCTTTTCTTTTGTGGGTTTGTTTCAAGGCTTCGTTTCCGTTGCCGGATCGTCAATCTGTTGCCTGCTAATTTTGTGTGTGGAGCGGAAGCGAAAGTGCCTTATGGGCTCCGAGAGAGTTCTGAGAACGGGTCTTCAGCTCAAGACGAAATCGGAACTAGCGCTGCTGAGATCTCTGCGTGATTGAGGAGCTCGCCGCGGAGAGAGACGTTAGCTGCTTGCGGCGGCGTTTCTGGGATGTAAAAGGCTTGCAAGCAAGAAGGCAAAGGAGTCATGGAGAACCGTCGTGTTGTTGTGACCACTCCGGGTCCTGTTGAACCACAACCACGAGACTCTCCTGCGCAACCTCGAATTGCGAGACTGCAGATGATGCGAGAGCAGCAGCAGCAGCAACAGGTGGGAGCAGCGAACGTCGTGGGGCCGATGAGTTTTCACGTCATGTGCGACCACGACCCTCTCCAGCAGCAGCAGCAGCAACGCCATCGCAACACATTGCTGCAGCATCAACAACAGACGGTGCTGCTGGCACGCCAGTCCTCCTCAGCTCTCAAGCGCAGTATACGCAAGGCAAAGATGCTTGAGAAGCAGCAGCAGAGGGCAGCAAGCAGGTGTGCATCCAAAAACAAGAGCCCTAAGAAGGTCACCAAGACTTCATCAGTGGAGCTCCTCAATGGAATTTACGGCACGACTACGAGTCATCCTCTTCCTCTGCCCAGCAGCAATTCACATTGTGAGCAAGGTACAGCAGCAGTCACAGTTGCAGCTGTCTCTTTTGTTTTGCACTTACTTTGCATTAGCTTGAGAACTATGCCATCATCGAAGATTTTTTTTCTGTGGGTGGTGGGTTGTGATCATCAACAAGTCCCCAATTCTGGCACAGGATTGATTTGTATACACAGTAGTTCCTTCCACAAAGCACAATTGATGATGGGTAATAGCTAGCTTTCTTTCACATCTCTCAGAATTCCCAAATGTCATTGGAGATGAAAGCTTTACTTTGATGATGGGTAGCTAGCTTGTCCTTCACATCTCTTAGGATTTCAGAATGACATTGTTGTAGGTGAAAGCATTGCTTTGATGGGTAGCTAGATGTCCTTCACATCTCTCAGCATTTCTGAATGTCATATGTAGATGAAAGCATTTACTTTGATGGGTAGCTAGCTGTCCTTCACATCTCTTGGGATTTCTGAATGTCATTATTGTAGATGAAAGTATTGCTTGCTTCGTTCCTTCCTTCCTTCCTTGGTAGGTGTTTTGCAGAATCATCAAAAGAGTTGCAAAATTGAGAGAGAGAGAGAGAGAGAGAGAGAGAAACATGGGTATATTTCTCTTCTTCCAGAATTCTGAGTCTGTTATATAGATGGGAGGATTTCGTGGGTGGTAGGTAATTGCAGGCATTTCCTTAGTAGTTACTGAAAACAGATCTTAAGTGGGTCATTGCCTGATTGGCATAATCTTTTATTGTGGTTGAACTACAGCTGCTGCATCAGGTCCACATGAACTTGGATCGTCTTCAGTTGATGATAACAGTGGCAGGATGATGATGATGAAAGAGACAGAAGCAGCAGCAGAGTGGCAAGCAGTTTCTCTTATTTCTCATGTGAGTGGCTCTGAGAGCTTGGTACAAGCTTCTTCTTCACCTTCAGGCCCAGAAGCTGTGACAGTGGATTTTTGTACAGGGTATAATTTGGAACAGAAATCAACTACAGCAGACCTACTCCCCATGTCAGAGAAAGTTGAAAAAAGTCCTTCAGACTTGTGCTCTGTCATCTCTCATGTTCTGCATTCTTCCAACTCCAGAGGTGGTGGTGAGAAGCAAGATATGGAAGTTGATGAGGTTTGGAGTTTTTCAACACAATTTCCTCCAGTTCAGGTTCTCAACTACAGGGAAGATTTCAGTGCTTTGAGAGGTGGTCAAGTGACAGTATTGCAGCAGGTTTCAGAGAGTTTTCCAATGGTCCATGACAAGAAGATGCAGGATGAATCTCCCAAGTTGGTAAAAGAGGACCCAGGTCTGCACCTTACACTGTTTGTTAGCTGTTACTGTCTTCTCTTTTGCTTTCTCACTGGAATTTCTCCGCGCGCGCGTGTGTGTGTGTCTCCCAGTTTCTATAACTTACGTAGTTTTGGGTATGTGCCCAGCAGTTGAGGGAGACAACACAAATCAAGCTTCCTGCACAGATTCCACAAATCCACAGGCAAGAGTTGGGAAGGAGCTGTGTACCCAGAAGAAGGGAGAGAACTTGAGTGATCCACACTCAGCAATTTTCTCAATCCCATTTCAAGGAAATGAAGCAGCACAACCAAACAACAGGGAATCTCCAGTAGTAATGCAGGTACTTTTTATACAGGAAACTTGTCTTGGACCAACTTCTGGGCTGTGATGGTTCCTGGTATGGTAATGAGGTATTTCTTGGCTGCAGGTACAAAGCCCCCAGGATCTGTCAAGATTTGCAAATCTGCAGAGGCACGATCCTGCCTTAATGGGTGGCAGATGTCATCACCAGAGTGATGCTATCACAGATGTGCTTGAAACTGGTGGAGGGGGAGTTGAGCTTGTGGTTTCCAGTATCAATAGCATCTCTGGTGCTATCATTGCTGGTCAGCAGGTGCAGGAGGAAAAGCTGAAACAGGAGAGAGAGCCTGCTCCATTGACTCCAGAAAATTGTGATATTGTTGACAAGGATTCATCCACGGATTTGAAGCTTCTTTCTCCCACTGACATATCTGTTTCAGCTGGAGTTTTCAGTTCACCACAGCCACTGATGCAGCAGCATTCACAATCGGGTGCCAGTGGTTCTTATGGTCATATATCAAAGCTATCAGGTTTGCATAAAACATTCAAGTCTTTTCCATATGTGATTGGATTTAATAGCCAATGATTGTATCCAGTTCTCAATGACATCGTCCGCACTTGATTCAACTGAAAAAAGAGTTCTGTTCTCTTGTACTGTTGTGCACAGACTTCTGGAGGCTAGCATTTTGGTGAGGCTTGTTGTTGGTTACAACTAAATTTTGTCCGATTTCTTTCTTTGAGCAGGTCCTATGGTGGCAACTGAGTTTTCAAATCTCAAGCATGGGAGTCGACGAATCTCCCGGTCTGAGGATGAGAAACTTGGAAATGTTACTCAGGATAGTAGGGAGGGTGGTGGTGGGTTCACTCCACCCTTGGCAAAACGGCACAAGGGCAATACTGGGCTTGCTGGTGGGCTTGATGTGCTGGTTGATGCGGCACAGGTTGTTCATTCATTCCTAGTCATCCATTCCTAGTCATTCATTGAACCTTCCTTCCATGGTTGATTGTTCCTCCAATACATGGGGTGGGGGATGATGGACTTTACTGACATGTTGTGCTTTTTTTCCCTGAGCATTTTGCACAGGTAGCAGCAGGATCCTCATTTGCAGCACAAGAGAAAGCCTCTTCTCCAGGGCAAGAAGATGACCAAGTAGAGAGCTTTGAGGTAGCCACCACCCAACAACTTCCGAAACAAAAATCAAGTGCAATGCAAGGTGAATTGACGTTCTACAGGAGGCGTAATGGGCGACACCAAGGTAATAATAGAGCCAAAGCTCCAGGGATTAGAACAGGAGGTGGTGGTGAAGCAGGAGGAGGGGAAAGTGGGATGATGCCCAAAAATACCCCGGTCCTGGTTCCTCTTGTGCAGGCTACGACGACACCTCTTGCAGGAGGCATTAGAACACACACACTGAGTAGTAAAGATGCGAGCAAAGATTTTGGCTCTGCGAGTAACTCTCCTGTCCCAAAGAAGGCAAGAACATCAGTAGCTGTAGCCATTGATTGTAAGAAAAGTTTCACTGGAGCTAATCCATCAGGTGAAAATCTGGAAAACAGGAAAGTACCTCCTCCTCCCTTGGATGAAAAGAACATCTTTACAGTGGGTACTACTGATGCCAGCAAAGATAATGCGAAGGCAAAAGCATCTGAGGTGTCATTTGATTCAAAAAAGTGCTCTGGTGGAGCCAACTCACGGAAAGATGGTGAGAAGGTAGAAGCACCTGTTGCCTCATTTGATTGGACAACATTTTCCAGTGGCAGGCCTAGAGCTAGCAAAATGGAGGAAAACTCACGAGAGTCAGTTACTCCGTACTACTACTCAAAGAAGGCAATTGATGGTGCCAGAGGATCTAGATCGGGTATCTCATTTGATTCAAAAAGTACTTCAGCTGGATCCAAAGCAGCAGGGGAGGAGCTCAAAATGTCAAAAGCCTCAAGTGATTCAAAGAGTTTTGTTGGACTCACACTGGGTAATGATTCAAAGAAGGTGAAGAAGGTAGCAGCATCTGTGATGTCTGTCACTCAAATGAAAAACACAGGTGTTCAGAAACAGGGTGGCAAAGCACTACAAGTAGCGAGTGTAAAGGGAGAAACCAACAATGATATCAAACATGAAGATGTTGATGACGATGGGCTGCTGCTCCCTTCAAAGGAAACCACTGCGTTGGTGAGGTCAAAACGAGGGCGCACACAAGCCCTCCCTTCAAGGTTTCGAGACTCTGTTGTTACACCATTAGTCAAGGGAAGCCCAAAGGGATCACAACATTATTCTCCAGATGATTGTTCTGAAGTAGCTCCTCCTCTTTCAGCAACGGTAATGACACCACCAACAAATCCCAAAAAGCGCATTAAGCTTTCAGGTGGCAGTGATTCCACCAATGCCAACCCCCTTGGAGCTTCAAGTGACCCTGCAAGTAATAAGATGCACCACAGTCAAAAAGATAATGCAAGCAACAAAGGTGACTTCAGCTTAGAGTCACTGAATGCTGATGCTGCTGGAGAAGATGTCAAAAGAAGAAGAGATTTTTCTTTATGTGAAAGCCAAACAAGAGTCATGGACTTGGATGGTACAGTACCAGACGCAGAAGTGATAGACACCATCATTGCAACAGCACCAGATGTGCACAGTTTGGAGGGTTTTGAGCTGGGTGAGATTGTGTGGGCCAAGTCAGGGAAGAGAAACGATCCTGTATGGCCAGCAAAGGTTATTGACCCCATCCAAGAAGCTCCAGGGTTGGTTCGCAAACTCTCATTGCCAAATCGCCTTTGTGTCATGTTCTATGGGCCCTCTTTATCCAAAGGCAAGCAGCGGGTATGTACCTATCAAAAGCTTTTTACTTTGTGCAAAGGGGTTTGTTAAAAATAATTTTGGGCCTTGGAAGCACAACAAAGATGATCAATCCTTAGATCCTTCCAGTCTACCAAAATCTTGCATGTGGGTCCTCTCTTTTTGTTGCAGGATTATGCATGGGTGAAGCAAGGCATGATGTTCCCATTCAACAGTTACCTTGAGAGGTGAGAGTCTTTCTGTGGGTCTTTGTAATATCAGTGGCTGCTGGCATTTGCTCCATCTCCAGTATCAAAGGTGGCATGCTACCAAGTGATTGGACATGCAGGGTGTTAAATTGAGACAAGATAGTCTGACCCAATTTGACCCATGTCCTTTTTAAGATCATTCTTTGTGTTAGAAAAAATGTCCTGGCAAACTGAAAATGCTTTTGGTGGCTATGGGATCAGGTTTCAACAACAAACACGGTTAAATAGGAGCCGTCCAAGTGATTTCAGGCAAGCAATCAATGAGGCCAAGCTTGCAGATCTTGGTTTTGAGGATGGCCATGAGGATTTGAAAGGAAAAGTGCATCCTTCATTTGTGGCAAACAAGGCAAATGCTCTTCCTGCTGGACATGAGGAATTGTTGGATGATGTCTATTCTGTTGATACCAATAAGGCCCTACCAGACCCTTTGCCTTCAGATCCAATGAAGGTACTGTTTTTCGTCTTTATCCTAGCGCAAATAGAAGCAGAAGCAGCAGCCCCTCTTCTCTCATAGACTGTGGATACTATAGGAGGACCCTTTGAACTGTAAGCAATTCTGTGATCTTGAGAGGATTGGGTACAGATGAAACCTTCTCCCTTTGCACTTTGACTTACCCTCCTCTGATTGTCATTGATTTTTGTAACTTTGGCAGGCAACATCAGCCAGCTCCAAGTTGAAGCGCACTTGCATAGGGTGCTTGGCAGAGCTGCCTGTGCAAAAAAAGGAAAGTGCAAAGGACAATTTGTTGTGCAAACACTGTGCGAAGGTAATGTTGAAGATTTTATTTCTTCCTGGTCATTGATTGCTTCCATTCCCCACAACATTTCACCATACTGGACCAGCTATCCATTTGACCCTAAACCTAAAACAGCATAAGTTTGATTTAACTCTTAAAATATATAGCTGCAGCTTTAAACTCTGAGGTGGCTCTTGGTCAAATACTTAGTAGTCAGGAAATGCACCTGACAGAATCCATCATAACTGTAAGATCTCTTTGTATGTTTTGACTATGGTTTTCTTCACTGAATTATTTGTGTGCTGTTTTGTTAATGGTCTGCAGTTGTACAAATCAAAGCAATATTGTGGTGCTTGCAAGAGAGTCTGGCTTCCAAATGACAATAGTAGCTTTGTAAGTATTTGAGCCCTGCACTACTCAGATCATGATCTGTCTCGTTTGTGATGGTGAATCCAGTTGTGCATTTGACTCGCATTAACCTTGAGACACTTCCAAATGACAAAACTGAATTGAATAGCCTTATCTTTCTTGGTCTGGGAAGTATGGGAAATGAGATGTGCATCCACAAGAGCTTCCAAGAGGATATGTTTGCAATTGTCAGTGTTTTTGGGCTCTTCATCGAGTAGGATAGCTCTTTTATGCAGACTTGCTGCCTGCTCCCTGAGACAGGTTTTAGCAAGTTTCATTGGATTCCAGGTTAAGTGTTCTTCAAGACCCAACTTCAGTTAATTCTTTCTTTGTGTCTACAGGCACAATGTGACAAATGCGAGATATGGATTCATGCTGATTGTGACAAGCTCACCAACAAAAAACTGAAGGTTATTGACATGTTGACTTTCTCATCCTGTATTGGTGTCAGATGTTGGTTGAGAAGCAGGATTTTGCTGCAAGAGTTCAACCTGATGTCACTGCCATTGTACACATGCTGGAACTGTTCTTTTTGAGGGCCCGCTTCTGAGGCAGAGTGGTTCTGATTGGTTACTGGTTGGGTTGCAATTTACAGGAACTTTCAGATGGGGGTTCATACATCTGTCCTGAATGCAGGAAGCTTCAAGGCTTATCAAAAAAGCACAAAGCAGCTGAGAAGTATATCTCTACTCATTAGTTTGAAGTTAGCATTTGCCTGTGTTTATTATTGGAATGCAAATCAACTCTGTGACTGATAGACCTTGCTGGGTTTGTTGTAGGAGTTTGAGAACCACTGCTATTTCCCATAGTTTTTTTTGGTTATACACCCTCCTCACCACATTTTTTATCTTGATGGTTCAGGATAGAGGCAGATCCAAGCTCATTTTTGGTTCAGGAGCGCTTGCCTGTACTCTGCTGCAAAATGGAGGGGGATTATCTGCCGAAGTATCATGAGTAAGTGGACCTCATGAAACACAGACATTGAAAGCATGTTGGGTGTTGTTTTGTGTGTGCCCATTGATTCATTTTTCTCTAGCTCTCTGATTGTGTTGTTGAATCCTGTTACCATCCTGTATCATTTTGTGGCATGTGTATTTCTTTCATTACTGGCTGTTTGGAATGATCCACAAACAATATTGCAAGACATTAGAGCATGTGTGCAGAAGGATTATTTTGTCTTTTCTTTTTCTTTTTTGTTTCTCTGAGCTTTCTTTCTTTTGCAGAAATTCTTCAACATTTCAGTTCATTTTTTCCCATGCTTTAACTTTGTTGACTTGTGTGTTCAGAGTGATTTGCATGTGTAATGCATGTGGAGGGAAGGAGAAACCCATGAGACCTTCAGAGTGGGAAAGACACACAGGATGCCGCAAGAAGAAGTGGAAGGAGAGTATTCGTGTGAAGAACCCTGATCAGCCATTGGTGAGCTGGGTAAGTCATCTTTTACTTTGTCTCCAGTTGAGAATGGTTTTGTGATTGGAATGGCTAAGGCTAACATGGTGATTTTTACAGATGGTTGAAATGCCATTCCTTTATGTTATCTTTTCCTCCCATTATGCAGAGGGAGAGAAAGCAAGTGCCAAAGACATTGAAATTGGAAATGTTAACTACTCCTTTTTTGGTCGGAATTCTGATGCAGCTTCAGCAAATGTTTGGTGCTGGAGCTATTGGACTTGCTTATGAACTACCAGACATAATTGTACCAGCCAAGCAACGAGAGCAGGCTCTGCTATCAGTCCTAGATGGTGAGACCAGGAATCCTGAACCTGCTGCTGAATGTCATCTTCACCTGAAGGTTTTCAAACTGTTTTTTTGCTCCTTTCAAATAATTTGTGAAGAAATCAATGGTTGACATGGTTCTGCCAAGTGGGTAGCATTCGGAATGTCTTCCAAAAGAAGTTTAGCAGAATCTTCTATGAATCTAGTTACAGTTAGTTATATTGTGCAAATAGATACAGGTTCGTGGTTTCTTTGGTGGATTCAACATGGATTTATTGTTTGACAACCCTGAATTTGGGAACAGCTCCATACAAGCCCATAGAGTCGACTTGGACATCGGAGAGGTGTGCAGTTTGTCGATGGGTTGTGGATTATGATTACAACAAAATGATTATCTGCAATCGGTAAATCACATTTTTTATCATTTCTAAAGTTATAGTGTACTTGGATTATGTGTCCCACTTTTTTAGACCCTATTCCTCCAGCACATTTCTGCAGCATATTCATCAGTGTAGAGATTCAGAAGTCTTGGGGGGTGGGGTAGGGTTTAGGAACCCTTGAGGTTCCTGGGTCTTTTGGCAAACTAGCAAACTTAGGATTTTCTCTTCTATTTGGTTTTGTGTCAGTTGTCAAGTGGCAGTTCATGAAGAATGTTATGGAGTGAAGGCATCTGAGAGCATGGGGTCATGGGTTTGTCGAGCATGTGAGACGCCAGATCATGAACGAGAATGTTGTCTGTGTCCTGTAAAAGGTGAGCACTAGTGCGCTCTTTGGCACTGAACCTTTTGTTCTTTCTTTGATGGGAGCTTTTTCCTTTTCAGCTTGTCTATTTGGAAGTCTCTGGCATTGAATGCTTCAGCAGCTGTGTACTGAGTTTTGAACCTTTCAGTTCTGAATTGCATGCACATTTCAAGTGACTGCTTTGAGAGACTAACATACATTTGATGGGACTTTTGACATCTATTTCCATTTTTTCTGCAATGACTTTCTACTTTCCTGGAGAAGCAAAGCAAACTTTGGCCCACTCTGAAAATGTGTATTGTGTTGCATGTGTGCGCGTGTGTGTGTGTGTGTGGACAGGTGGGGCATTGAAGCCTTCAACACTAATGGGCTTATGGGTACACATCACATGTGGATGGTTTGTCCCAGAGGTGAGATTCAAGGATGCTGCCAAGATGGAGCCTGCTGATGGACTGATTGACATCAACCTTTCAACTTTCCATCAGGTTTGTCAGATACCCATTATGTCCAGATTTTTTTTATATTATGTGCTTGTGATTCTATACTGCTCATGTGGCTCATGATGTTCAGATCTGAACTGCGTGTGCCATGTGTGTGCATATGCACTGGCTTTCTTTTTGTCATCAGGCATGTACAATATGCCGACAGAGACATGGATCCTGCATTCACTGTGCTCACAAAAATTGCCGGACGTCATTTCATACCATGTGTGGATTCAGAGCTGGCTACCACATGGAGGTAAAAGACATAAGACAAACCTGCTAACCTTTTTGTAGTGACCAGATACTGTCATGTTGCCATGATCTAGGGTTTATTTTCTATCAGAGGATATTTTTTCCCAAGAGAATTATCACCTTTTCAGCTGTTTTTTATATGGCCTCAAGCCACTAATTTCTTACAAGTATATCACCTGGTAAACTTTGCAGATGTGTACAGTAAACAAATCTGGAGCTCCCTTGACCAGGATGAATATGTTCTGCAGCACTCATAGGTAAAATCACAGGAACAGCCTTGATAGCACCTTTGGAAGTATATGAATAAGACCTTTGGATATGTAAAGCTCATGTACTTGTCGTTGGAACTGAAACTGCACATGATTTTTGCTTGGATTGTTGCTGCAGGACTCCAAATCCTGATACCTTCCTGGTATTGAAATCACCACAAGGGAAAACCCTGAAGAAAGATTTGCAGCAGGCTGGAGGGGTAGAGGAGAATGCTGTGAACTCAATTGCTGCTGGTAGCTATATCTCTGGCACCCATCAAAGCCCCTTAGAGCATTGTGCCAGTGACAACCTGTCATCAGCTGCTAGGTGTTGTCCGTACACCATATACAACAAGGGTGCAAAAGTCAAGGTCTGTGCTACCCACCTTTGGACCCCATAGAATGTTCCATTGAAGATGAAGCATGTCCTTGAAGATGCATGTTGTTATACAACAGAAATGTATGTCAGGATTTTTAGGCCCAGAATCCAGATTTGGGCACAAAAGGGAAGTTCTGGATCAGCAAGCTTATGAAGCAAAACCTTCATTCTGACAAAAAGGTGATGAGTGACAGAGACGAGGAATTGCAATTGCATACCGTGCCACAGGTTTCAGCTGGAATTCTGTCGAGAATATCAACAGTCTGAGGGTGAAATTTGAATTTCTCAAAACCTCTAAATTTTCTACTGATAGATAGGCTTACCACACTGTTTCTACTCTTAATTCTCAACTTTCTGGCAAGAGAAAAGTGTCTTTGAATGCAATGCATTTGTTTCTTTTTGGAGTCTGAATGTCTGGACATCTGAAATTCAATTGACACTTAATATCACACTTAGGGCAGCAATCGTTTTCATTTGTGATGACATCTGTGAAAACTTGATTGTGATAGGATTTCCCCATGTTGGATCCCAAAAAGGAGAAGGTTTTCTCAAATGAAGAACGCCTCACTTTCCTTCAGGTAGATGAATTTTCTGCAGAGAAACAGTTGTCTTGACAATGTTCAACAGAAAGAAACTATGCAGTTTGGATCCATAAATGTGACTTAACTGCTTTGACAGCTGATGTGAACTGTGTTGGGTTTTGAGTCTGTCACTGTCCATCTGTGAGGCTCAATGCTCAAAGTCAGCTACAAGGGAGGAAAATGAGGGAAACATGAGGGAAATTTTGGTTCATGTTTGTTACCTTGTTTTCTCATTTGCAAGGGTGTTTCTTTACTGGAATCATGAAGTGGCATAGGCTGCAGAGAAATCTACTGTCTCCTTTGAGTACTTTGTGATCTGTGGGTTACATCATAATCAGTATTTCATTGTACCCATTTGTATGATGGGATTGAATTTATGAAATGCTGAGACATTAAGAGCCCTTTTTTTGCAGAAAACTGAGAAGAAGACAGTGTGCTTTGGCAAGTCAGCAATACATGGTTGGGGATTGTTTGCTCGACGTGCCATCCAAGAAGGCGAAATGGTACAAATTCTCTACTCATTTGCCCTCACTAAATTCAAAGTATGTCATTACAGCGAGCCTTGCATGTTGAATAGAATAAACTATAGAGGTTGCAATGGATGGTTCTGCTTGCATGGTTGTTCAAACAATCACACTTGAGCTGTCAAATTTACCAAAACAAAATTGTTCATATGTGTGAACAAACACGGAAATTTCCCGATGGTACTTAAGGCCATTCTTTGTTGTGACTTTTGCATGAGTGATCACCAAAAGGCTGTGTAATTTGCCAGGGAATCTAATATTCAAGTTCTGTTTCTGAAACCTGTTTCTTTTTTGGCATCAGGTTTTGGAGTATCGAGGAGAGCGAGTACGGCGGAGTGTTGCAGACTTGCGAGAGATTCGATACAATAAAGAGGGCAAGGATTGCTATGTATGTTATGAATTTTTCCATGGCCTCTTTGTTCTGTTATATATAAATAGTTACAAGCATAATATTGGCAGATTGGATGTTTAACATGAATCATCTTATGTCTCTTGCAATTCGCAGCTGTTCAAAATTAATGAGGAGATTGTTATTGATGCTACTGAGAAGGGCAACATTGCCCGGCTCATCAACCATTCTGTAAGTTACCATTGCTGAGCTTTTCTTTCACATTGAGCACAAACAAAATGCCATTTATCCTGTTGTGCAGCCCAAAACATTGGTGGATGGTTTGCTTTAAGAGTTCCAGTGAAAAATTTGATACAATTGTCTGAATGGGTGGTGGTGTTTGAGAGTAGCTAGAAAGCACACTGGTACTGTTGTGGGTCTCTAAACTGGAGAGTAGTTCAAGAACAGGGAAATGAGGAAAAAAGGTTAATTTCAATGCACATGTCTGATTCGTGGCATTAAGGTCTAATCCTAACAAATTGTGGTGTTACAGTGCGAGCCCAGCTGCTATGCAAAGATTTTGGACTTCCAGCGAGAGGATGGAGAAGGAGACAGTCGCATAGTGCTCATTGCACGGAAAGATGTTGCAGCAGGGTCTGAACTGACGTAAGTTGTCTCAGCCAAATGCAATTTGAGCAATGACATCCACTTCTTACATGTCCTGAGGCCACCCAGGTTGAATTCCTAATATAGAAAACTTTCTACTAACAGTCACCATTAATCATGATGTTATTTCCAGATACAATTATCGGTTTGATGAAGAGGACTCACAGAAAGTGGAGTGCTTTTGTGGCGCACCCAGCTGTCGGCAATTCATGAACTAAGCAAAGTGAGATCCTCAACTGAGAAAAAAAAGTCACCGCCACACCCAAAAGGGGGCAGAAGCCCCACCCACCTCCTGTATACAAAGAATGTAGCTCTTTACAGAATTTTTTTATTATTTTTCTTCCCCAGGGCATGATAGATTATTGATTGACCAATCATTTATTGTTGCTATTCTTGCAACATGTGCATAGTGGTAGTTGCTTCTCTGATTGTTATTGCATCACAAATGCAGTTTCAAAAATAGTTCATTTTAATTTGCTCCCAGAAGACCATTTGTGGATGGGCTTCGAAATTTGTGGCAATCTTCTTTACTGGCAAGAGCTGCAAGGAACTCCTTGTATAGATTCTTTTGCTGTTGTTGGCCATCACATTGCCCTTGTTCTTCAAAGAGACAGGGGTTCTTTCCACCACCGAGATTCCAAAGAGGACACCAATAATGTTGAACTTCATACCATTTTATTTTTTTGAATTCAGTTTTAGATTTCTCTAATGAAATGTCCTTTATGATGGAGTCTTCTCAATGTATGAGATTATGAAACATGCACCTTGCACCTGTAAAAGGTTTTCACCTGAGAACACATAATTATCCCATAGTTTCTTTTGTATCACATATTTTACTGTAATATAATTCCAGAGCTCTCATACAAGCAAGACACTCCTGACAATTGACTATGTGGGAGCATGTCCTACTCATCGGCTTTACCCATTGTAAACCACAAGGCAAAGGTTATAATGAACCTAAACCTATGTAGATCACAAGGCATAGGAGGGGGTGGGATATTCATGCTCACAAGGTCACCACTACCATAAGTGACTGTAGGGGCGTCTTGCGAATGTGGCAGCACACCATTACACAGTTCTCCAATTGCAGTGGCATATTTTGTTACCTTCAGACATTTCCAAACCTCCCTAACACCTTTTCACCCATTCTTGGTCACTGGTTGGCTAAACCTCATAACTCTAAGCTTGAGGCTTCCATATCATGGTTTATGTCAGATGCCTCAACCATTTATGACCTCCGCACTCTTGTTGGTTACTAATGGGCTGAGAAATGTGGAGCCAAAACATTTATACGGATTCATCACTTAGTTTTCCCTTTGGCCAGAGCCAAAAATTTACTATAGGGCATGAAGAGTTTTGCCTTTGCGCAGAGCCAGCAAATGTAGAGCAAAACTGTTATAAGGATGCATGAAGTCTTTTTCCCTTTCGACAGAGCCAAAAAAATTCTTGGAAGGCACATACTCGTTTCCCTTTTGCCAGAGGCAAATTTTTTATAAAGATGCATGATGTCTTTTCTTCCCTTTGGACAAAACCAACAAATGTAGAGCCAAAAAATTTATAGGGAGGCTCGAACTCATTTTCCTTTGGATAAAGCCCAAAAGTTTTATTATGAGGCATGAAGCAAAAAAAATTCATTGGGCAGAGCCAACAAATGGAGAGCCAGAAGAATAGTCATGTCCAAGTTGGTTCCTTCAACCAAAATATATTTTGGTTTGAAATCTGCTTTGAATGTATCAGTTCCTCAGATTGACTAAAATGTAAGATCAAAGTTCTCAATACTTGTGAAGATATGAATGTAGATTTGTCCCCTCAGCTGCAGAGAGAGATTTCACGTTTCAATTTGGTTGCTATCTGCCAAAACTTGGCAAAGTAGTCAAAGTAGTCAAAGATGCTGCTTCATGGTGAAGTACTCGAAGTAGTCAAAGATGCTGCTTGTTGCCACTTCCATTTCCATATCCATGCCCATCAAGTCTGTCCAACACTCTCTGATAATCAAAGACATTCACAGGCCAGCAGTAGTAGTGCAGACAAACAGAAGCTGGAGTCCTGGGGAAGAGCTAATTAGCAGTAGCTTAGCCAAGGAGTTAGCACTACTTGGGGAAGCATTACACTACTCACACATCCTGAGAGGTAGGTAGAGAAACATCCTGAACAGTTATTCCAGGACTACAAGAGGCTATCACACTTATTCTTCCAAGAGGCCTCATTATCACTTACCCACAGACAATACACCTCAAAAAGTTTGTGAGAAAGCAGCAAGGTGGCTGTCAGTGGCAGCACTATGGAAGTGGGTTTTATGGTCATATCAGTGGGCAAATGCAGGAGCAATTGTTAGCTGTATGGTGAGAGAGAGAGTGCAGCCACAGCAGAATCTAAAAGGTTGGTCAAGAGCAAGATGAGGCAGAAATTCTTTTGAACCATACCCTTGGTTTCACATTTGCTTTGGGTCTTAGTTTTGCCAGTGCCAGACTGATGGCAGGATGGGGCAGGGGCTGGATCCTTCTGAGATATTAAAGTCCAACACACTTCTCTACTAACCCACATGTGGTACATTCGAGTGTGATGAGAAGCTGTGGTCACATATTGACTCCTTGAGGAAACCCAGCTGAGCAGAAAATAGATAACCAAAAAAGTACCTTGTATCACAAAATCAGTCTTAAAAGTATTCTTTACTACTTGAAAATTGGAAAATTGAACTTCTGCCTCTGCAGTGGAAAAAAAATGAGATAGAGAATCATGCTACCAAGCATATGGTAGAGAGCTCGCAGCATTTTGTCTACTTGAGTGGGATGAAACGAGAAGAGTGTGTAGCTCCAATACCAGGCCGACCATGCTTCACAGGCTTATAGGAGATGGAAAACTCAGCCAAGTAGTGGCCAATCATCTCCGGCTGCATGCAATGCCAATCACATACCCCAAAAATTCAGTTTGTTTAGCACCAGAGCCAAAAAATGCGGCCATTCAAAAAGCACGTACAAATTACATGATTGGAACAGAGAGCTTCCTGGATTACCCAGAAGTACTTCATGCACTTACAACTACAAAATAATTTGGATTGAAACCAGAAAAAAGAGTCTACAACTTATTGAATTGCTGAGTGAAACGTAAGGCATTCACAACTAAAGTAAGCATTCAGTAGAGAATTTCTCCAGTGTATGTGGAAGTTACCTTACCCTCAGTAAAATTCCTGCCTCAACAGAGGATGGCACATTCACAGACCTTATGCATAAGGTTCTCATTTTACATGCAAGGTTCTTTATGCCAGATAAGGACTAAGGACCTCAAAGCTGGCAGCTCTGGGAATTTGGGTTCAGGAATTCAGGTTCCTCATTTTATTCAATGTTCTTCATTTATGCCAGGTAAGGACATCTAACAGAGCAGCTCTGGGAATTTGGGTCCTGCACTCACTGGGCTCCCACCTTGGGCTGGACCCTCATTCCCAGAATGGCCCCATTCTTGGTCCATATCCTACACAGAAAGCATCCACTAATACAAAATAAAATGGACTAAATCTCTATCAACAACAAAAATACTCATTCTAAAAACCTGTTGCACCTGCGGGATGATGATGGCCATGTTGTGTATATAGGTTCCTTTCAGTCTTACAGCCAAAAGCTTCTGAAAAAACCTGAAAATATGTATCATCCCAGAGAGACCTTGACAGGCATACCTTAATCTCAACCTGGTTGAAGGTCTTGCCATTGTACACACCAATCACACTTCCAATCATCTCTGGGACAATGATCATGTTGCGCAGATGTGTCCTTACTGGCTCTGGCTTCTCACCTGTAGGAGCCTCCCGTTTCTGCAACAAGGTTGAAGAAGAATTATATAACCTAGAATCAAAACTCAGAGTTAAATTCCAGAACACATTGTTTACACAAATCTAATTCTCTTCTGGAAGGTCAAGATATGAAGCTCTGAACTTGATGATACAGAGGGGTATATAACTTACTGCTTTGCGGAGCTTCTTGATCAAGGCCATGGGCTTGCGCTTCAAACCCCTCTGAAACCTATTACCAAAACACACAAGAAGATGCAAACAAAAAAAATCAGCCAGCCCAAATAGTTTTTTTTTTCTTTATCCCTTGGCTCTATTGCAGTGGACAGAAGAAAAGACTAACACAACAGCAGCTCCAACACCACTGCCTACGGTGAGTGATTCTACACAAATTGCAAAGGCGGAATTCATTTGATGAGGACAAGAAACCAATCTCCTACTGCTGCAAGTGCACTGAATGGCGCCATACCTGCGACGAGCACGTGCATGGAAGAGTTCGACGAGCTCATCCGAGCTCATATCAAGGAGAGCATCGAGATCGACTCCCCGGAAAGTGAACTTCTTGAATGTTCTCTTCTTCGGCTGCACCGTTTCGACTTCTGCATCTATATCCGCCTGCAAACCAAAAAAGAAAAAACCCCAAAATAAAACTCCCAGCGTAAATATCTTGAAACAACAAATTTAAAACACACACACACACACACACACACACACACACAAACGGAAGCAGTAAAAAAAAGGCTCTACATCTTTCAGGATGTAGAAATCTGTTTCAAAGCAAGCAAGCTGTTACACATTCGCCACAAAATAAGACCTCACAAACAACCAAGTCCACAGGAAACAAGGGGTCTTCCTACCATAACAAGAACGCAAACCAAGCCCAAAAAACACAAGTCCAGACATGAACAAGAAGCGCTGGAAGTTCATGAGCAAGAAAAACTAGATCCATAAGTTGTGTACCATGTTGATGCGCTTGCTAGCGAGGCCCTGGGACAGAAGAGATCGGGAGAGTCGGAGACTGTGTCCAACGAGAGGCAGCGAGAGAGTGAGATAGGGAGAGAGACAAGAAGCTCCAAACCCTATTCCCTCGCTTAACCACACCTGTAGCCTCGTTTTAGGTCTGGGACAGCTTCGTTTTAGGTCTGGTTCCGTATCTGTAATGGCATCGTGAACCTGGACGAATAACGAAAGCTTGGATGAGTTTTTGTATATGGTACCTATATGGGAGCTTTTGGATGAGAGACGTATGTACATACATGGCTGGTAACTGATGCATTTTATTTTTTCACTGTCTGCCCTTAGCCCGATTCATATTGTTCCTAAAAAATATGGGTTGCTTAGTGTCCATTATACACCCAAAAATGTGCATACTTCACAGGCCCAAATTTGTCCGGGCAGCAACAAGCACTAGGGGTACTCTGGGATTAAAGCGAGATGCTATTGGGAACACATTGGGAATACAAGGAACATATTAAGAACCCACTGGGAACTTGAAGGGAACATATTGGAAACAAAGGAAAAAAATCAAGGCACTTTGGGTGCATCCCTTCCCCCCCCCTTCCTTCCCCCAATTATAAATTGGGGCCCCCTAAACACATTATAGCATTTATCTATATTATTTATATTATATCATATTGATAAAAAAATACAAGGTTTGAAATTCTTTTTCCGCCAAGTTATTTACTAAGTAAATCACTTGAGTTTTGATTTTATTTTTTAAGAAATTTTAATCATTATTGAAAAAATTTGTTGTGCAATATAATGTTCTATATCTTTCATGAAAATTTTGTTAATTTTTCACTCTCCTTAATGAGAAATTATTAAAATAATAATAATAATAATAAACTGTTTCTCTTTTTGTGAATGAAACCTTCCTAAACCCTAACCAACATTTTGAGAATCAAACAAAAAAAGAAAAAAAAAAAAAAAAAGATTGCAGTCCAAATGAGAGGCCCAAAGACCAAGTTTTTTTTTAAAGGCTAATTTTAATGTAATCTTACATTTTCAAAAAGACATTTGTTTCTTTTGTTTCAAACTTATTGAGCTTCTTCCAGTGTCTGCAAACTGGCTGTCTTTGAGATCCAAAAACAAAAAAAAAACTCAAAACCTTAATCTTTCATCTCTGGGAGATGATGGCAGCGTCTTTTCTCAAGTTGGGTTTGAAGCCTCCTTCTTCAGATCTGTTTTTCTCAAGTCCTTTTGATTTGGAGGGGAATACGAGGAGAAGAAGAAGAAGCTCTGTTGCATGTATGCTCTGTTTTGCAGCTGCTGCTGCTGTTGCTGCAGACAAGGATGTTCTTCTTCTTGTGTCAAGAGCAAGGCGGCAGCAGCAGCAGGCCCTGCAAACAATCACCACCCAGTCGTTGTTCAAATCATCACTTCTGCCTGATGTGATCGAAAATGTGGCCCAGGAATCGAAGTCTGGATCTTCTTCTTCTTCTTCTTCTTCTTATGGGTCTTCTTCTGGGTCTTCTGTGGTTGTTGTAGGAGCTGGCGAAGAAACGAGAGAGACTGGAATTGGAATTGGCGGAGTTCAAGGAGAAGAAGGTTTATGGAGCATTATTATACCTACCTATGATCGTCGCCCGATCCTCACCAAATGCTTACAAGCACTCGAAACACAGCTTGGTTACGAGCGGAGCGGAATTTCGAGGTATGAGGTTATCGTAGTGGATGATGGATCTACTGATGGGACTCTTGAGTTCTTGCTCCCAGTTTCTACATGTTCTGGAGAAGAAAAAGAAGCAGCCGCCATTCAACCCTTCTGTGAAAGAAACTTTAGAGAGGAAAATGCACACACAACAACAACAACAACAACAACAACAAATACTACTACTACTACTACCGGACTTGATTCTCAGATTAGGGTTAGGGTTTGTACCTCTCAAATTGGTGAGAGAAGTTCAAGCACCAGGAGGAGCAACTCAGGATTTGCTGCAGCCAGGGGTTTTGCTTGTCAAGAGCCACGAGAGCAGATTCAACTGTCGCAAGACTTGCAATTGTGCACAGAGGCAGCAGCTAATGATTTTACTACAAGCTCCAGCAGATTTACAAATTGTGAAGGACTGGAGGTTTCAGACAAAAGCTCTGATTCTCTGCAACAAAGTCAAAGATTTCCGCATGTGAAAGTCATCAGGCAGCAGCATGCAGGTTAATGGTTGGACCTAAACCCTGAACACACAACACTACATTATGACCACACCAGAGAGAATCCAACTGCAATGTACACAAGAAGGTGATAGATATACTGAGCACTTTTACAGATGTGATGTTGATGTAGGAAAACCTTGCTTGAACATTCTTTCAGTAGGGGGAATGATTGTGAATTGTCTTAAGGCTTCAAAGTTTTGCTTGATGTTGCCCTGAACCCTAAATCTTAAACCACAAGAAGAAAATCACCAGTTGAACTCTTTGTTGTTTTTTCATCAAAACTGATAAACAAATAAATATGAGGATCTTTGGACAATTGTCTAATTTTGCATTGATTAGTGTGGATCTTAAATTGCTCAAATGTCCAGGTGCAACAAGGGCAAGAAATTTGGGTGTGAAGTGCTCAAGAGGGGCAGTTGTTGTGTTTATAGACTCAGATCTTGTTGTCACTAGTGACTTTTTGCATGCACACGGGGCAGCCCTGCTTGAGGCTCACAAACAAGATGGTGATGATCGAGCTTTCACCTATGGGCGAGTCATCAATACATCCAACTTTGAGAGACCAGAGGCAGAAAATTTCAAGCTTACAGTATATTTCCTCTACTGCATCTCTCTTCCTTGCCTAATTTTGGTTCTTTGAGGATATGCCAGCCGATCAAGTTGGAGTATATGAAAACATTGTGCACTGGTGACATTTACTGCAAAAAATTCCGGTCTCAATTGATAAGGTACCTAGGTCTTATGGCTTGATTGTTGCTGCAGGACAAGTCTGCTGCATTTTTTGCAACAGGAAATGTAGCCATTTCTCGAAGACTTTTGTTGAAGGCTGGAGAATTGCTTGGGAATGCTGCAGAGGGTCCATTTGATGCAGACTTCAGTGAGTATGGTTGGGAGGATCTTGAGCTTGGTGGTAAGATTTTCTCAAATTGCCACTACTTGTATACTAATTCTGTTAGTTGCAGAGATGTCGGAACCATTACAATATGACTAAGTAACCACTGATCATTTTATTAGGTCACTAGGAAGACATCACACATGTGTTCTGGGGAAGAAGGCATCAATAGCAACAATTTTTAAGTTCTATTACAAAGAGGAAAATCTGAAGGTATGTCACTTATGGTGCTGCAGTTGGATGCTTGTGCAGTGAGGCTCAAAGAACTAGGAGCAAAGATTAAGCATGTGCCTTCTGCCATTGGGTACCACTGGCATCCTGCATTCTCTGTGGACCAAATCCCAAAGCTTGTTGACCAGGTCAATATTGATCACCTCATTTTGTTTTCTGTTTTTGAAGCTGTGAGAATGCCTTCAGGCAAGGCAACAGCAGGAACTGCTATTGCATTCAAGGAATGCACAGCACTAGTCAATGTGATTTTTTACATGTGGACCAATGCATCTTGATCTGAAGAATGCAAGTGATGGGCTTGATCTGAATCAACTTGATGGGCTGGATTCTGGATTCCTTGCTTGGAGGCAATTCACTTGACAGCATGTATGTCCTGCAGGAGAGACAAAGGGGGCGTAATGGTGTACGATTTTTCCGCAAGCATCCAAAACTCAGTGTGCGCCTCATGACACAGATGACCCCCTTTCATGAAGGTCTTTGGTTTTTCCTCACTTTTGGTGGTTTGTTAAATGAGAAATTGCTAGAGCCAATTTTGGACAGACTTGTTGCAGCTGGGAAGCCAGGGTTAGCAGCCGCGTTACTTTCACCCATTCTCAATTGGCATACTGTACAAGCAGCAAAGGAAGAAGTGAAGAAGCTGAAGATGAGCTAGTACTTGAAAATAGACAAGACTGTTCTAGTTTTTCTCAGTGCTCCTGTACTCATTTGTGAGGATCTAGGGTTAGTGAAGAGAGGGTTAAGGGTGTTGAGCTACACTATGGAGGAACTGTTAAACAAGTTGCAGACTGTAATTTTTCCCAGAATATGGACAAGCAAAGAAAATGCACAATACATTTTGAGCACATTTTATTCTCTGGAGAACTCCCAAGTCTTCAATGTACTTAGCACTGTGATTACACCTCAAGAGGTTTTTTTTTATTCTCAACATTGAGCCACATGAAAACTGACCATTTTGAAGGAGCTCAGAGCATCGATGATTGAAAGTTGCAGTGTTTTGGGTCGTTATAATTTGCAGCTATTTAACATTTTTTTTTAAACAAAGCTCTTGGGATTCCCAACAATAAACAAGAACAAAAAATATCAACTATTTGACATACCTATTATTACATCGGCCCTGTGACTGTCAATTGTAATACATTCATTTTATGGGTCATAGTCTCAACTATAATGGCATGGTTACTTTTTAAGATCAATTGAGATGATTGAAGTTTATGAACCAACCAGATTGTGGCATTGAATTGATCATCTTTCCTGATTATTCCAGTAAGGAAATATGACACCATTTTCATGAACAAATTGCATTATTGTAAATATAAACAGATATGAATGCATGTAACAAGGAGTGTTGAATCATTACACTGATAGTCTTAATTTGTACTCAGCAAATAAAACTCTACCCACCACCATCAATTATTGTTGAATAATAAATTTATGACAAATTTTTTATTATCAATCCATACTGGATTCTTATCAAAATTCACAAGTAAAAACTTTCTAAACAAGTCTCTTGGATGATGATTCATACTGAAGATTAAGAGAAGCTCAATATACCCCAGGTCAGAAAAAACTGCAAGGAGCCCATTTATCTTATTATTCCTCCTGAACTAAAGAATGGAGAACTTATTGTACAAACCCATGTACTCAAACATACACTTTGAACATCTCATGGAGTTTTATTACATGTACAACATTTCATATCAGTACCTGTCAACCCTAAACCCTAAAACAGTAAGAAATCACATTTCAGATCAATACATGTACATAAGTGATTTACAAACAACTTGCCATCTACCTATGATCTTGTTCTATCAGGTATCATTTCATTCTAAACCAGCATGACAATCAACCATGTGCAATTGGGTATTGTTTCATCCTCAACCCACAACATGACAAGGCCAACAAAGTATGAAGCTAATTGCAAATTTAACTACAGCAGTCAAAACCATACAGATGATCAGGGCCTTGATGTTATACAATTGTTATGCAGCAACCATAGGTATATACTCTTAATGAATCTAGGAGGTAGGTTCAGCATGTCAATCATAAATGGTCTCTATGCATACCTAAGACCACTGAGTGTGCAAAGACAAATCAGGATAGTTAAACACCATAGGATATCTGACAAAGAAAACTACCAGTTCATTTCTATAAGGTGATACCACCAAGTAGGGCAGAGAGAACAGATATCATTGAAATTCATTGAAGTCCTTGACAAACACACTTGAGACTAGCTACCTTATGATTGTCAAGGAGTTCAGTTCCCATTCCACT
The DNA here is from genome assembly GCA_963921925.1 of Sphagnum tenellum. NCBI lineage: Eukaryota > Viridiplantae > Streptophyta > Sphagnopsida > Sphagnales > Sphagnaceae > Sphagnum > Sphagnum tenellum. The sequence goes on along the minus strand of OY998153.1, from coordinate 5,121,066 downwards.
ATGCAGTGTCAGCACAAAGGGAAGGGAACTGAGGAGCTAAGCATTGTTTTCCAGGGAAGGAGCAATAACAATAGGCTACCATAAGGTGGACCAAACAAAAATTGGGAGTCCTTCCACTTTGTGCTACATTACAATGAAAAGAGTTCAAAGCATTGGAACCAGAATGAAAACCATGCGCAGCCCATCCACTTCACATACTATTTCTCACAACCTCACAAATTACTGTTGTTGCCTGTGTCTCAAAGCTATAGAATGATGAACTGCAGAGCTCACTGCATGTAAGGATAAAATTCCTGACTGTGTCCTTCCCAGCATACTGATTGAGATCTCTACTCAGGATTGGCTGTGGGAGTACCAAAAATACGTAAATTCCGGTCATTGGAGCCAATTGCCAAGTATTTTGCATCTGCTCCAAAGCGAACTGCAGTAATTTTTCCTGTAATCGCACAGCATCACAATGGGAGGAGAATTATGAATGGTAATTAGCATAGTGCTGATTTGATAGTTGACCATCATACTAAAACAGCAGATGAACAGCAAACTTGACTTTAATACATGGTCTCTTGCGTAGAGCAGACTAAAAGAGGTGAAATGTAACAGAAAGTCTTTTCTACACTGGTGTTGCTTTTCAAGCAGCACCAACTGAGCTATATCATGGCCAGAGTGCCGACAATCGAAAATAGAGAGATGAGGTTGAAGTCATGCACACCTGTGCCTGATAAATCAGGGAATACTTTGATAGTATTCCACTCCTGCTTTACACTCGCTACTTGATACAACCTGAGGGCAGTCCCACACAAATTCAAGCTCAGAACAGAACCACATAAAAACACACTACAATACTTGCCAAAATTAAGTACAAAAATGTAGTTCCTAAAATTAGAGAACATGGAAAAGATGAGGCAGTGGACAGGAGAGCACCTGACATCAGAGCCACCAACAGCCAAATAGCTTCCACTGTAGTCGAACTCCACTGCAAATCAACATACAATTGAGAGAAATAAGTGTTTGTGGCTTTCAGGATATCGCATAAATAAGCAATGTCAACACAAATACTAGAAAAGCAGGACATCACTCCTGAAATTTCAGACAAATTTATGGTTTATCTAAAGACATTGCACTGCAGTTTGAACACTACACAGTTCAAATTTTCATTTGGATAATCCGGTTCATAGTACAGGTGAGCGAACCAGTGTTTGTGGGTGTGCTGCTGTCATAAGGAGCGAAGGACCGGAAGTTCTTTAGTTTGCGAAGATCCCAAAGTTTCACTCCATCATGGGCTGCTGTCTGCAAAAGCGAAGAAGGTGGTCAATTAACTCCACGTGATATACTTGGGCCACCACAATCAAATTAAAAAGATGATTGTAACCCACACACAGAAAAAATATCAAACTTACTGCAAGGAAGTAACCATTCTCTGAAAAGGAGATGTCAGTCACAGGCCCCGTATGCCCTTCAAACTTGGCAACATTGACCTGCAATCAAAACCCACCCATGTCATAATGATTGTGCTGTTCTGCATCATGTTTATGTACAACTAACTGGCCTGCACGGACACACTTGCAGGTCTCAAGGGCTTGCTACATCCAATTCAGTAAGTACAAATCCAGCCACAACATCAACATCCTTTTTGATCCAAGTGGAGTGATGCTCCAAACCTGTGATTTGACATCCCAAATGCGCACGAGTGACTCAGCGGTACCAGTACCAAGGATGAGGCCATCAGGATGGAATGAGGCTGATGAATATCCATTCTGGACTGTTGGCTCACTGACCTGCGTCATCATCAAGTGTTTACCAACTTATCAGAGCATCTGTGAGTTGTGGGCAAAACATGTACTCAGCTATATGGACAGCAGTCCTTCAGCAAATTTGCTTGGTCACTCCAGTGTGAGAGCAGCAAGTATAACAATAACTAGTAAGGATGTTCCCTTCAAGTCGTTGAGTTTGCTGATCTCAGAACCATCATCTTGGAATAGCATTGACTCCAAGATTCTATACATGTGGGAGATATAGACCTATACAAACACAGTGTTCCCCAGACCAAGATCAGCATGCCATACCTGTGCCAGGCAGATCCCAGAGGAAAGATCATAAAAGGCCCATGTCTTGTCAGATGAAGCAGTCACAAAATAATTCTGTGTGGCATGTACCGTAACAGCCCTCACCTGAAATGTCACCTCCAAGGCACATTCCTCATCAGAATACCTCTATGTGACCACATTTCTGACAACTCAGTCAGCTGAGCACCATACTTAGAAATACCAGAGAAAAATACCATAACTCACAGGGAATAGCCAATGGAACGAAAAACAAACCTCAGCTGTATGATCTTTCAAGATATGTTTGCATTCATAGCTACCATCCTCTTTTCCTTGCCATATCCGCACCGTCTGTAAAATAACCAACTTCTGTGTCAAATACTTGGAACAATCACTAAAGAAATAGACCATCCCAAAATATGTATACAGTCCTACCTCGCACAAGGTTCCACACCAGATTGTTCAATATCACTGCTAACTGACAGGGGCACAAATCTGAAGCATTCACTGACCTTATCAGTTGAGCCAGTCAGTACAAAGTCATCTCGTGATACAAACTTCACACTTGTTACCTGCAAAAAAAAGGCAGAGAGGTTGACCTTTCACTCCTACCAGCACTATCACCGCATAGCTCAATGAGCTTCCAGACTGCTTATGCTGACATAAATCAAATGCTCAGGTTTACAGAACTCTATAAGGCAATCATAGTAAAAAAATTAATAACAAGAATCTCCTCTTAATCCCCATTAAGTACTTCAACACAGCTAATGACCATAAGAAAACATTAACTTTTCACACCATATGATACTAAAAACATGAGGACCATACCCTTTTGCTGTGACCAGAAAGTTGTGATACTAACTCCCCTGTGCTACGACTGAACACTGCAGCCGTGCAGTCCACGCCTCCAGTTAAAATCAGATCCTGCACAGAATTAGGGATGAGAAAATTGGCAGAGAGATACTGGATAGAGAGAACCTCTGACCCCAATTTCCCTTCTAGAAACATTTGTGCAGAATACACAAGGCACAGGAGCAAACCTTAGACGAATGGATGTCCATTGACAGTATGCCAGGCTTTGAGCTAGAATGAAGAGGATGACTGGCCAACTGGGTGTATCGCTCCAAGGCTTCAGGGCTGGCCAATGTTTCTGAAATCTGTGCATCAAAGTAACCTGACTGACTTAATTGACAAATAATATTGAAAAGAATTAACAAGCATTCAGACAAGCTAACCTCTAAACTTATGAAGCTCCTTTCCAACAAATCATCAATCTAAACAAGAAACTTTAAATCAAATAGTATATGTTCTCATTTCGCTGTGGAACAGCCCACAAATCCTTTTTAAAGATGCAACACATTGTCTATCAGAATCCAGAGAAAACTCCACAACCACCCTTGGAAGGTAAAACGAAAAGAATGTGTGCATTTTGTAAAGATGCAACCACTACCCAAAGCCACCTTTCATATGGAATTTTTCACATGGTAGCCAACAATGGTAAACAGCACAAAGAGGGTCTACAACAGAATGATTCCAGAAGCTAGAAGGTCCAAAAGGGAACACACCTGCCGCTTCTTACGCTGACTGGAAAGTCGAGTGTTGCATTCATTGAGCTCTTCAGTGACATCAGATGTGATACCCTGCCTGGCTTTCTTCCCAGGTGCTTCTGACTCATTTTCAGCTTCAGGAGCTGAAACAAAGCCAGGTTAGTATTGCACTGTTCTACTTCCTCAAACCATTTCCATATGTAGACTTCAAACCACACAAGTGGTTCAAGGTGAAACCCCTAATTTCTGAACTAGAATTCTTGCACAAAGTCAAATAAACTCAAGATTGACATTTGTGTTACTACTAGCTTCCACAGCCTCATCCCACATTTCATACTAAACAACAGCAAGAAAACAATAACTGCATGTCAAAGTTCACATATTTGCACATCCAACCTCGTTTGCCATTGCTGGTTGCCCCAGGAGCAGTTGCTGTAGCTGATGCAGCAGGTACTTGTCTGTCTGCTTGAGCTGGTAGATCGCGGGCCCCATCAATCAGTAGCAGATCCCGGGCCTCATCTCTCTCTTTCTTTAATCGTGCAATCACTCTGCATGCTGCATCATGCTGTATCATCCCACCTTGCATTCAATGCAAATTCCATTGCTAGTTTCACACCCATCTACTGTAACTCACCAAGTACAATTAAACAATATCATGTTGTCTATGCCTCATATAGAAAGCTAAACCCAAGATGTTCCATAGCAGTGGACCAACAGCACCAAAAAAACAGCTCTGGCTGATGATGACTGATAGAAGTTCCCTCATTTCCCCAACCACTTTGGCAAGATTATTCCAAGCTGTAGCAATAGCAAAGCCTAAACCATCTTCTTTGAATTCCTTGGACTTTTAATTTGGACCCAACATCATAAAAATTGGTTCCAAAAAATGTAAGAGAAAGAATACAATCAGGCACCTGATATAGAGCATGGCTCAATTCCTGCCGAGCAGTGTGTAACTGCTGCTCCAGAGCATAGTTGGACAGCACAACAGCATCCCACTCCTGCAACAAATTGTATGCCCAACTACCTGAATATTCTTTCCCCACAAAGTCTAAACAAAAAAATTCCTAGGACATTACCAATATTACTGTGGTTATTATCCACAAATCAACAAGAAAGTCCCGAACCTCTCCAATATGATGTTTACACAAAGCTTTTAAAATTCACCTCAGGGGATCTCCTCAGGCTGAGCAGAGTTTCACAGGGTAGCCATAGAAGAACAGAAAATACACTTGCAAATGAAAGGATAAAGAAAAACTACTTGAAATTGTTTGCACTATGGGAAGAGATGGTAGAGGAAGAGCAGGACAGAGAATGTATGGTAATTAGGTCGAAGGTGAGTGGGCATACAGTCATTCAAACAAATTTCTCCAATGGCAACTTTCATAGCAACTAAAAGTGTAAGAAAGAATGAGCAAGAGAGGTCAACAGTCAGGAATACACAGCTCACATTTTGAAAGAGTCCAAGCATGCCTGGTATGCTGGCAGCTTGCAAGGGCCTGGGTTTTACACCCTGCCATCCCCCACACCCAAATACTTCCAGTCATCCAAGCTAGTATGAGCCAGATGGCAGTACAACAGTAAAACAAAGAGTGTAATGCTATGAACACATCAAACTCCAGGATCTAATTTGGGAGAAATCAGCATCCAATTGCAAAAAATTGAACCAAAAATCCACAATGCCAGTCCACACTTTGTTTGTCTTCACAGAAATGAGGTCGTCCAAGGACATTGTGTCGCCTGTGACAGGATCTGTTCCATGTTCCTGCATCAACATGAAGTCTGAATGAGAAGAGCCCAAAAGTTATATGCAATCACATCAGTCAATCCTAGCATGCTAGAAGAAAGAGCAAGGACAGATACCTGAAGACAAGACAGAGGGTGCAACATTTACAAGAAATTCTAATCAAAAATGCCAGGTCTATCAAAAAGACCAAGAATCAAGCATCAGGGAAAATTGATAAACATATCAACCCATGATAAGGATATTTGCTGCATCATTACAACTATCCATTTAGTGATTGCTATCCACTCCTCACAGCTGAGTGAAGTGCAGAATCCAAGTACCAGTATTTCTACATGGTTTCCAGTTAGTTGCCTCCTATCAGGACCAATGCTCTGTGCATCTCACAATGAGCTTGCTTTACCGTCTGGGGAGATCAAGAAAGATTGTGCAGTACCTCTAAATGCTTCAAAATCAAGCGCCGTTCATATAGCAAGCCAGATTGTCGCGACACCACAGGGTCATCAGGGGTCACCCCTGATACTGCAGCAACAAACCACCCATGAGTTTACTGTATCCAATACATTATTCCTCCCATTAACTTTACAGCTATCGTTTGAGTACACACCTTCCAGCAGACTCCATGCATTTTGGATAAACCCTAAACTTGGACCCAGCTAACAAGGGCTAGACTTGCGACTCACAAAGATATAAGAGAACATAGCTCCAATTTCACCTCAAATGTCTACAACTACAAATTTCTGTGTACTACCTCCAGCACACACAGCTGTCATGAACATTCAAAATAGGGGTTTTGGTTCAATTTGTATTCCTCGGTTTTTCAATTAGAGCTGACACCAAGCCAACTTCCTAGCATGTTTTCTCAGGAAATATCATCTCATTCTGATCACATATGGTACAGACAGTGCCATGGAGCCAAAAAAGAGAAGGTTTCGATTTGCACAATTCAGAGTCCTCTTCAAAGACAAAATACACTCTTCCACGGAAAAATAAATAAAAATTGTGAGCTAGTTGCTAGAAAATAGTTCAACACCTTACTACAAGGTACAAGACTTAAAGGTTTTTGTTTCCCCCAATCATAACTCTCACTCAGAACCTCAAAAAACACGGAGATAAACCATGCATTTTTTTACAGAACTCACAAACAAGACCAAGTTTGGAGTACATTGCGGGTTCGTCTTTTGTCTAATGGACGTTTCTACTCCGTTTCCTAATAAGATTGCAAGTAGGGAAAAAGAACATATAAAGAACATGAGAAGACGAAAAAACAAAACAAACACAAAACCGCATTACAGCTGACTACAAAATGGCAAACCCTTCTTAGTTTCTGAACTACCATCTCATGCTCTCATCTCTGAACACTCCCAAAATCAAACCTGAAGAAAGGGAGGAAAAAAGGGACTGGGTAAAGAAAAAAAAACAACATACTCGCACAATACATGATGCCGTCTCCTTCTTCAGAAGCAAAACGCTCAACCTGCTACTTCCCGCTTGCCAACGCGCTGAGAGGAGCCAAGGAGTGGGGAGCAAAGCAGAACAGGAGAGAGCGAGAGAGAGAGAGCTTAGGGCAGCGGCGGTGTGCACTTTAGGGTTTCCGGGGTTCCGTGTCCCAACAGAAGGCGACGATCGCTCGTGGTCTCACGTGCCATATGTCGACGAGGCTCGACGATCTATGGAACGAGGGTCAACGACATATGTCAGAAGGCGACGATCGCCCGTCGTCTGAGTTCAATATGTCAACGAGGGTGTCGACGATATGTGTAACGAGGAGCAACGGATATATGTAACGACGGTCGACGTTACGTTGTTTTCGTTTACTTGTTTTGTCGTCCATGAAGGTGGGTTTAATTTGGACCAAGATCCCAAAAATTATCAAAAATCGAAGAGCCAGTTTTTAAGAATATAAACATGGTTTTCAAGTTTGTTGGAAAACATTTTAAATACCCACCTACAAACCAAATGGTGGTGGGTATTTATTTAACCACCAATTTCAATATTTGGTGATTCTTAGAAATAGGAATAAACCCAATTGTTATTGAGATGGGTTCTTCGAATTCTTAATTGTGCTTTTCAAAAATCCAAAGATTAAGGTTTAGTAAAAAAAAATCATGGATTTTGAATTTTCTGAAAAATCAAATAATTGACCTTATAACGGTCATCAATTCTTTCATGAAAATCATTAATTATTCAAGATTTTTGAAATAATTGAAACCAATTGGTTTTTTTTTTTCCTTAAAATTTCAAAGAATCAAAATGAATGATTCTTTAATTTTGAAACAATTTAAATTCTAAAATCAACAATTCTTTACAAATTCAAATAATAGCATAACATCAGTTTGATTGTTATGGATAACTAAATCAACACCTAACACTATCAAAACTAACACATACACACAAATCGCTCAAAACTTTCTCAAAAAGTATAAAAATTTAAGTTCAAAGCGTAAACAAAATACAAACAAGCATGGTGCCAAATTCATGGCATCATATTCCTTAATATGCTTTGGAATTTCATATTATACTTGGAATACAAATTTCATAATATAATGTTAAGAAAAAAATTATGAATGTTAGAAGTTTCTTGAACTTCAACATTATTTAAAGCCTAAATCTTCTATTGTTGGCATTCCAAAGCTCACAAGCTCTAGCTTTGTAGATGTGGTTTCTTTAGAACACATGTTTTTCATTGTACACTTACACACAAAAACAAAGAGGTTTTTGACATCAACATTACTAGTTGATTAATCTTGGTCATCATTTTTCATCAACTTAAGTTTTTTAAATGCATTATAATCAATTCATACCAATAATTTAGACGGTGTCTCAAGGCCATCTATGGAAAAGTTTATACTAGTCACCAAGACCGTTCAAAGTGTTGCAAAAGCATAAATCATATTCCCCAATTAAAAACATTTGTGCATATCTAAAAAATATGAAATGGCTCTAATGAAACTAGATAGTGAAGACCCTTGAATGGTTCTTGCATTATGAGAAAAACAAGGGTTTTGCAATTGGACTTGTAATTACATTTTCCAATTGCAAGGACCACTTGGAACTCATTATAAAAATATAATGTTATTTGCATTGGATAATTCAAAATAGCTACAATGGACATGACATAATGTATATGGTGTTTCACATCATCTTATACGATGAACAAAATACATGCAACTAAGTGTAACCACATTGTAACTAAATCATAAAAGTGTATTCATTGCCATGTGTTTTTTAGCAAAAAAAACAAACACAATGGTAGATGGCAAATTTGTTGATCTTCATTCATTCCACATGGATGAAAATAGTTCGATTAACAAAAAACTACCTTGTAAATAATGTAGTTATAATATATATTGTCTTGTAAGTTAAAACGTGTGATTATTGAATCTAAAGCAATCGTATGGTAGTTGATCTAAATACTATAATGTGACTATGAATAGTGGTGTAAGTATTTTTTGTGATTTCCTTGTTAGTGTATTGGAATGGTGCCAATTTTGCAAATAATCATTTTAATAATGCTACTAGCTTGCAATTGTGTGCTGAGTTTTTTTTCAAATGATGTTATTCAACTAAATGAATATATAATTATTATTTTGCAACTATAAAGGGCACTAATGATACCATATTACAACTACCAACAATATGCATAATAACATACAGTAACCAATTACGTTTAACACGATTTTCATTTGTAAATTTTGGAATCCATTACATGGTGTTAATTTACAATTAAAACAATGGATGGAATGTTAATTTACAATTACAAACATGGTGGTGGAGCATGCTTATAACTATGTTGTAAACAAATGATCCCATGTTGCAATTAACACGTATTACAATAAATATATATCTTGTAATGAACATCATCATTACTATTAGACTTTGTAATTAACGTGGCACACCAAACTACCATATTAACACAAAAAGGTGTCATTTCACATGTTTGTTTCATGAAAACTATTAATATTGTCTGTCAATGCCCCCATCATATTGCACACATAATTAGCACCCACCTATTTGCCCATCTTTTTATGAAGTTTCATTACCATGAATAAATGTGACTAAATTTGAAAGAACACGAGCATGGAATTAAACTTGTATTAATCAACAAGCCAAACTCAATTTGCACATGTTCCAATGTGTAAATAATATTTGATAATCACATGCATGAGGTGCCAACATGTAAGTATGCCACAATTCTAGTTTCATCACACTATACACATTATAATTTGCAATGTTTGTATTTGTATGCAACTACAAATCAATTAACTTCCCCATTATGCAAAGTTAATGTATTTTTCATGCAAAACAATGAGTGACATGTAGTAATTAATTAAATGACAATAAGTGGCAAATAAAAAGCTTACTCACCAACTTCAAATCAAACAACATGTTAAAGGCCACGTTTACCAATGAAGGTGATTATTATTTTTCCTCCACTTACACAAGTTCAACAACTTTAATTCTCAATCATTTCTTAATAAAATTCAAATTTAAAAAAATCCAACCATTAGAAGGATGCATAATTATTTAGCAAACATCCTAACCAAATAAATTGAAAGCTTGAACATTGATTATATTAAATTGTCCAACGTGATATGAATATCATGGAGGTGGCAACTTTACCTCCAAATGATAGCATTTATTTCCCAAAAGCCTTTTAGGATGTAACTATCACTAATAAACTTCATACACAAATTTCAATGATTTCATTTTAGTGAAGGAAAAAAGTACCCTTATTATTGTTCATAGCAAATTGCACTACTAATATACAATAGTTGTATTAAAAAAACAATAGTTACAACAAAAATTAAAACAAAAGAAGAAAAAAATATTGATACATAATTTTATCATCCTTGAAGCATTTATGTGATTTGTTAATAATGGATGCATATATTGTAACTTTATAATTGGTACACTTTATGATTTTTTATTTATGATTCCAATGCCTTCAAGGTTGCTAACTTTTTTTCACAAGGAAATAAAAACAAACTAGGAGACAAAACAAAGTTCAAGTCAAAATAAACATAGTAAATGAATGTGTTTTTCACTACAATTTTAACAATTTTACTTCATTGAAAAGAAATAAATATATGGAGGTTCAAACACACTTGCAATTGGATGGATATTGTTGTAAATGTTACAAAATGTTTTTAAGGTAATTGCAAATGGATGAATCGTCAAGATGATGTTAAACATATAAAATGCCTAATTTGATTCAATCAAAAGATTATAACCTAATCTCACACTAGTTGATTTTTAATTACAATGTAATCATACTATAATTGTAAAGTAGTTACACATGGGGTCACTACAAAAACCTTGTAAATAATGTGGCAACATCCATGCTAGTTAACTATTGCAATGTTAAATATGTTGATGAGTGGAATGGCCATGAAATGACCATGAAATGACCATGGTTGAATAACTCCTCCACAATGCCACCCACACCCCAAGGCCCAAACCTTACATGGGCGAAGGAATTATCAACAAAGAATTCAAGTGTTATGAATTAATGAGTTGAAAAGGCGTATGAAATTTTTAAAGGCTTCCTAAATTATTTGTTTGAATTATATTGAAATTTTATATTCAAGTGTGTTTAAATTCCATTACATTATCAAAGTATTGTGTAAGTGGATGGAAGTGGGATTCTAAAATTAAATCATTAATGTGTTACATTTGGTATTTAATAATGTTGCAATTGGATTGTAGCCATGCTATGATGATATGGGCCAAAAAATCTAATTGCAAATTAAATTTCATTTTTAATTACAATGTAGTCATGTTGAAGTTGGAAGGTAGAATTGCACGCATGGGTTCATCACAAATATCACATGCATATGGGATGGCAATGTATACATACCAATTGGTAATTGTCACATTTGATATGTCCCATGTGGGGAATGATTATACAATCTACATCGTTATATTTTTATGCATGAATTGCATATCACAATTGTATCATAAATAAAACCAAAAACCAATTTGCATGTCGACTACAAATATAATTGTATAGTTTAGTTAAAATACACTTTAAATACATACCTTTGTAATTTTCCATCATGCAATTTGATATTGAAAAATGAACATATTTCTCACACAAAGTTGAAGCTTAGTTGCAATGTAGATGGTATGGACACATAGTTACATATCAATGTGGTTTTCATAGTCACGATTTCTCGTAATGTTGGCATATAAAAACCAAGAAATGAACAAAACTTCAATCTACTAATCAAACATAATATAGGCAATAAGTATTCTATACGATGAATTTATGTTGAACTCTTTTCCAAACAAGAGCTTTTGATTAACAAATCTCATCCAAAGTTTAATTATATATAACCATGAATGTTGTCAATTAGGTTGGGTGTTAGTTTGAAAAGGCAATTCCATTTATAACTTCTAGAAAGAAAATTGTAAATTCAAATGCCATGAACTACATTTAATAGGCATGGCATTTATAATTTTTAGAAATGCATTAGTCCTGATAAATCAACCATTCACATAGGAAAATTTAATTAACTAATTGTAAATGTGAATCAATTACTTTGATCAAACATTGGATGAACCAACACCTACTTTAATAAAATAATTATGGATAATAACCATTGCATTTTAATGTGGATGAAGATAAAATAATTTAGTGCATATGATTCTAAATTATCTAAGGTCCACAATCAAGGTGAGGACCTAGGGTAGGGTCCACAATATAGATTAAAGGTTATAGTTTAAGATTATAAAATATGTATGATATGTCATTACAAGGTTAAAGCCATCACAACCCTACTTTTTTGTTTTCATTTTTACACTATGAGGTTCACATTTTTGCCATCACTATTTACCATTGCCAAGCTCCACTTACTCCATGCATATAGCTTCACATTTGACATAACATTTTATCAAAACTTCATCATTACACCATACCACACATGTTAATGTTTGCCATTGCATAGTAATATTGTTGCAAATGTTGTTATCACATGTTGACATCATTGCAAGTCTCAACATGACCATCACTTGCTAATGTTCTTGCAAGTCCAAATGTTGCTACAAGTCAAATCAATGTTTATATTGTTGATCAATATTATTACAAGTGCCAACATTGTATTTTTCTACTAATGTTCAACATTGCTTGCAAGTGTTAACACCTCCTACAAGTTGACATCTTTTGCACAACCCATCATCACTTGTAGAAGCCACCATCACCACTCTAAGGTTTGTGCACAACAACTAGTCACATTCAATGTTATCAAACTATTACTTTTTAGATAAAAATACTCATTTTTGATAGGGGGACAATGGAGTTGGAATGGATTTTTTTTTTCATTTTGTATGTATTTTGTTTTCTTTCTTAAACCAACATCATTTTGTAGTTGATATCCCCAAAAGTTTTTACATGTTTATTTGAAATTCATTTGAGTTGTTTTAAATTTCTTGAGAAACAAATTGCAAGCAATTGCCACATCTCCGTCACTTCCACATCTTTCATTTGGGATTTTGTTTTAGAACTTGTAGTTTTCGATTGGACGATACTTTGGATATTTGGGTGTTCTTAGGAGTTGGGACTACCTTTGTTTCATCTTTTTGTTATGTTGGGAATTTTGATAAGATTTTTTTGGGAGCTAATGTTTGAATTTTTTTGCAATCCCATGGGTTTTGATCTTCATTTTGAATTGGTATCATCTTTAGTGGATCACCACCACATTATGTGATCATTTTTTCTTAAAATTTAAATTTCACCTAATACTTCAAAAAGTTTGGTCTAGATTCAATGAAAAGGGCATGTGGGATTTTAAAGAAGAACAAAAATTATAACTTGCAAACCTCACATAAACAATTAGATTCTTATTAATGAATATATTTTATTATATTGAAAATGAAATATTTGTTATTATTAATTACTATTCATTTTATTTACCAATTTTGCATAATTTAAAAAGGTATGCACACTTCATATTGCATATTAGTTAATAATATAATATGAACCAATGTTTATTTATAATAGTTTTTTTGTTGTTGTTGTTTTAATTATGAGGGGGTTTATGGTGAGTTTGATTTTATGTGACACATAAGCAAACATAACAAGTAAGAATCAATTCCCTATTAGTATTTAATGTTAATTGTAATTGTGATGGGCCTACATTTAGGCATTGGAAATATTATCTAGCTACCGAAAAATCATTGTTCAACTACCATCTTGTGCTACCATTACCATTAGGTTTGTTTATCCCCCCCCCCCCCAAAACCAAATTGCTTTATTGTTTCCCTTTATTTACCTTTATTATTCAAAGTTTTTTAGAATACATAATGGGGTGTGGGTTTGCAAGTATATGAATATAGGATTGTCTTCTTTTTGCCCATGTTGGTTGAAATATTTTTAATTACATAATGGGTTTTGCAAGTATACAAATTTAGGTGAGTATCATTAATGTTCACAAAATTCACACCATCCAAATTGTTCATCCTAAAAGGTATTGACCAAGGTGTTGTAATTAAGTCTCCTAAATGATTTTAATTCATTAACATTTGAGGCAAACACATTGAAGCTTGTAAAAACAACAATACAACTCTTGAGCATTATAATTGTATTTTGGTGTTTTACATTTATAATCAATTTGGTTTTCTATATAAGACTTTTGGGTCCATTAAGAACAATTTTACATTATGTTTAAATTATACATTGAAAGTGCAAGCACTTTCATTTATAAACTTGAAATATTTATAGCAAAATTTGTTTATGTTATCAAATTTTGTTCCAATTGTAAATGTGCAAATTACGTCTATGTATTGTGCATTCAAATGTCGATGTAACAAAATCCACATGTGCATTATTATTGATTTCATCTCCTTTTTTTATTCAATAATCTAATCCTTTCTTTGTTCAATTCAATTCATACTCATAATTTTTGAATTGTTTTCTTATATTTATTACAAAATTTTATTTTTTATAATTATTATACATGTCACAAAAATTGGTTGTTATACCTATCATGCAATCACATAATTGCAATTTGGATATGTGTTTATTCTTGCAAATTTGAATTTGAATTTGATCAAGTTATGATTGAGTTTCACAACTATGGTAGGTTTTTTTTTACTCCAAGCTTCATAATGAATGTTGAGAATTTGCCACTTACCAAAGAAGGCATTTGTTGGGAGTTTGATGTTGATGCCAACATGTATAAGTGCCTTCTTGGATATCATAAAGGTGGCATGTACAAAACATTGAAACCGCCTTTGTTTCCACTTTTTTTAAAACATAGTTGTTTTGCAAAGTGGTCAAAAGTTGGGCATCCATGAACTTGGGCCACCAAGGCCCATTGATCATCATAAATACAATGTTGTTATCATGGTTGATGAAACGTGTAAGAAATATAACCAATTGAAGAATGTTGAAAGTAGGTGGGAGAATGATGCTATGATGGAATGGGACAAAATTCACCATAACATTTAGGATGTATGGGACATGTTTAAGCTTCTTTTGGGAGGGTCAATGGAACTCCTTGGATTCTAGAATATAGGAAAGTGATTGATCCCAAGCTTTTCAAGAAGCTAGATGATAGCTAGGTATTTTTGCAATCGTTGAAAATGATCAAAGATAAGATTAGAATAAAAGCCTTTTAATTGACATGGGCTTTTACAATTAAAGATGACTACGAATTGAAGTGTGCTACTTTTCTTTGAGAAAACATGCAATGGAACAAATATAATAAACATATGCATTTGTAAGTTCAACTACATATTATCACAATCAATTAATAATATTATTTTTTCTCCAAATTAAACTTCTAGTAATTTAGATTTCTTTTGAACTTTACATTAAGGTTGAAGTTTGGGGAAACATAATTTTTCAAGTCCTTTGTGGATTCATCTTGTGTTAGGTAGGAGGTAAATTATGGGATATGAAATGCCCAAATTCAAAAGCTTATGAATATTTCAAGTTTCACAATCATGAAGTTCTTAAAAACAACATGTTCTAAAGATGAATATTGAAATGCAAATGAGGATGAAAATGAGGAAATTGATACTAATAGTGATGAAGACAAGGATGATGATGTTGTCCAAGCATGGTAAATTATGCCGCAAATGTTCCTTGCAACATAAATGAAAAGTAGCCATCAAGTATGCTTTCATATATTGAATTTAAAAATATTATTTAGTTCAAAGATTAATATGAACAATTTTTTCAACTTTGTTAAAACTTTAAATAAAGACTGCATGTTTAAAATAGGTTTAAGTAGATTCATGGGAATTGAAGCAAAACTCATAATCTACTTTATAATTTTTAAGTAAGTTATAAGTAGATGAAATATTACATTTTAATATTTTTTGGATTAATGGGGCTTTAAAATGTACTTATGATTTTTCATCTTTTCACATTATAATAAATATATATCTAGCTTGTATGGTAAAATCAGGTTTCAAAAAAAAAAATTACTAATAAATTTCAAACCTACTTGTTACCTACTTTCATTATATTTATTTTTTTCAAAACTTTTACTCAACTTACCATAAACCCAATGGAGGCATAAATGTTTTCAAAATGAGAAAAAAAAAAATCCAATTTACTTTCGTGTGATTTTGTGGAAAATTGTCATATTTTAAAATGAAATTATAAGTGGTCATATTTTTTGGTCTAATTTACCATGCTTGTACTTGATGATGATAGATACGATTAGCCTTTCATTATTTTGGTCTACAAATAATCACTTCAAATTAATTTTATTACATTTTTTCAAATAACTAACCACATATTTTGAGGCCACTAATTGTGCAATGTTTTAGTTAGTTAATTAGTTAATTAGTTAGTTAATTATTTAATTAAAGGTCATGTTGGTCTTGTCTAGGAAACATGTTTTTATCTTTATATGGTGTGGAGAATTTGCATTAAAGGTTTTTCTTTCTTTTACTTAAATGCAACAAGGGATTATTCTTCAAAACAATTAGTGAAATGGGTTCACACTTGTTAAACACATGGTTAAATACATGTTGAATATTTTGCACAAAGGATCGTATATAATTTACTCGTGTGGCATCTTCCATGAGCCCAAGTGTGAACAAAATATGTAACTAATTTAAGTGTCAATAGGACCTAAACAATAGAGGTCAATTGTGAAAAAAATATTTTAAAATTGTAATTAGTTTCTAATGATGAAAATTACTCAAAATCAATATCTCCCCCACTTCATGTCTAAAAATTATGAAATCATCTCCAAGAAATTCCACTCATCAAGGGCTTTCCAACAATACCAATAATTCACCCGAATTTTCTTCAAATATTTAAAGTTTTGATTTTTTTGAATTTTTCTGACAAAATTATTCAATATTCATTTTAGTGCAATATTAAGAAATATTCTTCCCTCCCAACATAAAATATACAATATGTTTGTTGGCTTTGCTTTTAAGGGGAGAGAGACTATGCAATGACATGTAGTTCATTTTGGCTTTTCATTTTCTAATTAATTGTTTTGGGGGTCCATTTTTAGGTCAAGGACATTTCACAAATAGTTGCTTGTTTATGATTGCAATGTCTTTCATCCTATTGATTGATATGAATTAGAAATTTTAGATCATTAAAATTCCAAAGAATTTGAAAATATGCCATCAATATTAATTGTTAGATGCATGATGTAGATATTGATAACTTCCATTTATTTTGGCAATTTATGAAAAAACATAAATCCATTTGTTGAAAACATGTTACATTTTTGAGAGATATTCATATATCTATTACGCTTAAAAATTGCATGTTGGAAATGTGCTTGGATGTGTGCAAATATCACTAAGTCATTTTATGAGACATATAAATGTAACAAATAATTCCATGTTCATTGGACCATTTAAAACCAATTACAAGATGAATTGGTTGGCATTTCTCATACATTTGTTATATATTTTTGAAAATCAAAATGTAAACTTCTTGGGAAATTCTAGTGACAATGTTTCATTGGAATTGATTTATGTAGGATGGGTAATTTGGTTGATCGTCATGTAACAATTCCAAAGTCATTTCGGATTATAATTTGTTATAGATCAAATTTCATTTTAGAATCATTTTTTGTTGTCTATTTTGCACCCTTTCAATGTTATTGATTATTTGTATATTGTTTTTTATTTAAAGCCCTTTCAATGTTTTGTTTTGTTTTGTTTTGTTTTGGTCTATTTGTATCTTGTTGTGAATGTATCTAATGAATCAAACTTTCATTGACATTTTGCTTGCCAAATCAAGAATTTAAAAAAATTAATGGAACAAAATGGCATATAGTAAAAATAATAAAAAATTATCTTTTGAAAATATAAAATTGACTATAAAATAATTATTACGTTCACAATTTTAAAAAAAAAACATTGTCATTGGTAGTGTGAAGTAACATGAAACCCAAATTTAATAATTGGCTTTGTCCCAAGGAACATACAAAAGAATAATTAATCCAATGACATCCCTCAACTGATTAATAATATAACAATTATATATTTGTCCATGGGTAATAATCCAATGGGAATAAATAGAAGCACCATTAGTTCAAATTTAAAATTAAGAAAATTTACAACACTATATTTAAAGGAACTTAATCCATATGAAAAAATTAATAAAATCCAAATTTATTTTAATGGTGAAACATTTACCATAGTTTACTTCAAGGGTAAATAATCCATGGGGAAAAAGTAAAAGAAAAAGTGGGACTAATTACTCAGGAAAAAAAGGTGCAATTTGTAAAAATTGAAAAATATTGAGCAAAAAATTTCCAAAAAAATTTATTGATAAAAAATGGAAAATTCAAAAAATATCGATTACAAATTCACAAATCAGGAGAATATATCCGACCATCCAATCTTCTAATTCTCATCGATCTCGGCCGTCGGTTTACAGCGGTCGATTTACCGTAAGAAAATAACGTAGGCAGAAATTTCCCCGTAAAGAACCGGTCGGTTTCTGAGCTGTGCTTTTTGACCGTCCAATTTGTGATTTACCTTAAATCTGAGCCGTTCATTAGTCACCGAGTTCGTAAAATGTGAATAGAAATCTTGACCGTCCGATTAGAATTTCATCTTTGGATAAGATATTTATTTGCCTCCTTGAGATTAGGGTTTGGGTGGACGATCTGGAGCGTTGAGAAGATCTGGATGTGAGATCTGGACCGTCACGATTCCAAGAAGGAAACTGCGTTTGATGGCGCTTGTGCAGCGTCAATTGTTGCTTATTTGTTTTGGTCGCAGCTATGGCGCAGGCAATGGCCTGCTCTTGCTCTGTTGCTTCGAAATTCGCATGGAAATTGAGCTCGGAATCTCCCTTATTTGCTTCTTCCAGAAGCTGTAGCAGCTGTAGTAGTCCGATTGCGCTTTTTTCTTTTTCTTTTTCGTCCGGTTTTCGCAAAGTTAGAGCAATTCAACGGCAACGGCTTCGATCTCACGTGCTCGCACTGGCTGGCTGTGGTTCTCCCTCTCTCTCCCCTTTTCATCATTTGGAAGATTTAATTTTTAATTTTTAATTTTTTCTGAATTATTTTTGCCGCGAGGTCTGTGCACACTGTGAGTTCGTTGCTGACGGTTTCCAGGGGGTAATGCGGGTTGTGACGATGAAGAAGAAGAAGGAAGTAGTGGCGAGGAAGGGGCGAGGACGGGAGATTCAATGCTGGCGGAGTTTATGCAGTACGTGAATACGACAAAGCAGCTATGGCCATTGGAGGGACGGAATCCGACTGCACTGATGCCCCCAACCACTGTTGTTAGGGTTCAGGTTTTGATGTTGGCCCTACACACACCCACACACCCACACACCCACACACACACTCTCTCTCCTGCCTGACTTCTCCGGGATTAGGGTGTCAGAATGTAGGATTCTTTCTCCTGGCATTTCATATCAGGTGAAGAAAGGGCAATGTTCCGAATTTAGGGTTTGGTGTTTCACCAAGAATAAGATGCACAATGCACGTAGTCATTCTATTGCACAGGTTTCGTGGTTCAAGAAGTAAATTAGGTGATGTCATCAGTTTGCAACCAGGCCAAGCTTAAAATCTTCAATCCTTGAGGAATTCAGTTTTGCAGCAGTTGGGAAGCATATAGATCAGTTTTCCATAGCATTCTGCCTACTGTATGATAGCCCAATTATAGGTTTGTTTAGAATGTTGCTTATCATATGACTGAGAATCTTGATAACCATATCCTTTCTTGGTTTTCCTTTAGATGGATGCGTTGATGAGGAATGACTGGCCTGAGGAGAACAGTGGTATCAAAACTGCATTTGCCTTTGCCATGCCTGCCCGTGTTGATGAGATACTTGCTGGTCAGGTATGGGAATCACATTCTTGATGAACAAGAGTCCATCTGTCTGGCACTTAGTCACTGCTTAACCATGGTAGATATAACACATCTCTATTCAGGTTGAGGTTCAAGCTTTCATGAGGGTTTTTTAATCTCAAAGGTTTTAAAGTAGCGTCTTGGGTTCCAAGAAACACTTACCCCATGTTTAAGTCTTTACAATGCAACTTCAGCTGTGGTTAAAAGGAAGTCTTTTTCAGTGCAGGTGAGAGGAACCATAAATGCTGCAAGGGCTTGGGATGCAGCAGAGAGATATCTAAGCCTGGAGGAATTTGGCAATGTTCTCAGGCAACCCATGTATTCACCCCTGATCAATTGTTCACAGTGGGAGGTACTTCTTTTCTCTCCATGAGCAAAGTATTGCAGTTTTTTCCTGCACTGAACAGCATGTTGTTTGACATTGCTGATGGAAAACATAATGACAGTGAGGATGCATTGTTCCCTGATATTGAATTAATGGGCTTTTCATCAGATTGCATCTCCACTCATATTCCATGGACCACAAGATAAAAGGGGTTTGCAGGCTGTGAGAGTGGCATCTCATTCAGAGCAAGGGGATGTTCAGAGCAGGGTTTTCACATTTTGTCTTGAGAAGGTAAAGTTCCTCATGAAGTTGCTCATTTGCAAGTACTGTTAACTATATCTTTTGGTGATCCTCCATGATCTAGTAACATTTTTGTGCACTCTGGGCGTGCAAGATCATGTTTGAACCTCATGACCATCCAAAAATGTACAACAGCATGATCATTTAGGAAGTACAGAAAATTTGGACCCAACCTGCAGGGTTAGAAGCTTGACAATGGAGAATGAGAACAACGTTTTGTATTGGTTGGATATTCTTGCAGGTTCAAAGTGGGGCATTCAAGGATTGTTGGATGATTGTTGGATTGCGAGTAGGAGATTATGCCAATGTGTGAAATCAATAAATTTCCAAGTGTTCTACTATGTTTGTCCTGGTCCTGCTTTCAACATGAATAGCAGTGCCAATGATAAAGAAAGAAAACAAGAGTAAGTTGGAATTGTGTATCTCCTTGAAAAGTTGACCATGTTGGTAGAGAATCCATCTTGGATGAGGACAATGTTATATACTTGTCTACATCCACTGTGAGAAGCTGATGAAGTCCGGTGGAGAGTCATGGCAGCTAGTCACTGCTATTCTTTGTCCTGGTAATGACTTGATACTTTGTGAGTGACATTCATAAGGTTATGACCTCAGTCATCCATGTTGTGGTGGTTTTGGTTTCCTGGAATTGACCCAATGGTTATCTTTGAAGTGTTATTGTGGGGTTTCTTTGCACTTCTCATAGATATGAAAACAATCCTAGAATGCAATGGCTGATCAATGAACCTTGGAATTTGATGTGTTCTATTTTCTGAGATGGAAGATGTGATTGACAAAATTTGACCCATGCACAAAGTATCTATACAGTCCCATGGTGAGAATAAGTGCAACTGTGAATATCCGAGCTTGCTAGCTATATTTTAGGTTGATTGGTGCAATTGACTTGCAAGAACAAGATTAGAATGCTCATGCACTTCCTGGTGATCCTTAATTCTTTCCTGAACCACATCAGGGCAGTGAACATCCTACTCACAAAGTTCCTGCTGGCATAAATGCGCTTGAAGTTGGCAACAGTTGAAGTTGGCAACAGGTTGATGTTTCTCTCTGAAATAAAACTGATCTACTAAGGTAAAGGGAATGTTTATGGAATCTGGGGTTTTGGAAGTATAGAGTAAGTGGATCTTGTAGAGATTGCCTTGATCAAGCTATAGATAGAATAGGGCTTTACAATTACTGAACTAAAAATGGTTATGGCATGCTGGGTTCCAGTTGAATTGTAGGGTAAAGTTTGATCTTTCGGAGGTCGCCTTGATCAGGTAAAATATGGAATAGGGTTCTTGAAATGCACTTTGCTGAGAATAATTTCCTTGGTGACTTGGTTGAAAAGATGATCACTTTTAATATCAACCGTTTCACCATTGTTGATTTTAACATATGGATTTGCCTTTTACCTATGTATTCAAAATTCATGCTAATTGTGCAGGTGTGGTAATGTGTTTTTTTTAGTGGGAAATGTATGCACAGTGGCTACGCTCCTCTTTAAAGGAATATTCTGCCACAATTCTTTTTTCATATAAAAATACTCAACAAATTTAAAGGGCTTTCTTTGCTTTGGTTGAGTGGAATAACATTTATGACAACTGGCTACTGTTTTGGCGATTATCCACAAATTGTGTCGCCAATCCATGCAGAATCTGTTTTGGGACATTTGCAACTTTGGCTACATCACAAAACTGTTAAAAGAAAACACAAATGCCAGACAACCATTGACCTAAAGATGGTGAAAAGACCAGTTTGATGTGAATCTGGGCAAGATGGGGATCTTCCCAGGCAATAAGGAATTTCACTCAATAAATGATGTTATCACTACTAATATCGCATGTCCAACCAATCATACAATGCTTATGTTCAAGTGTCACACTTGGTTTCACATTGTTATGACAATTTGTTCACTGCCAAACTCCAAGTGCATAACTCTTTGTCATGTCACATCTGTGAGCTTGTGGAAACCTCACAATATCACTTTGAAGTAAAACTGTCACTTCCAGCAAAACTAAAATAAACATGACAAATGAGTCATAGCTTCTTGCAAATATGGATAGAACATTGAACAGACTTTCAAACCATCACCAGGAATTGTGGTGACTAGCTGAAATTACAACCAGACTGGCAACATCAGCTTCTTCAAGTGCATACTAGAAACTTTGGTCAAACAAACACACAAAAATCCACATTTAGAGTTTCTGTTCAACTTCTGGAAGGCAATGCTGTCTCAGGTTACATCATCACATCTATTTGACATATCGTTCAGCAAATTGATAGCTGTGAGTTATGGCAGATGAGTCAATATAAGCTAACAAAACAGCAGAAGGAATTTGTTGACTCAAAATGAAGACCAATTCAACTTCACATGCATGCATAAAGCTCAGATCAACCACTAGTTGATCACTTTGTCAATGAATTTCAGCAATGGGACAGATAGTGTACATAAATCCCTCTTGCTGTATTGGCCCTCAGCTTTGATTCAAAAACCTCTTGAACTTACTAAAAAATATGTGCCATACTGTTCAACCTCACCAAATCCAAAAGTCTGGATGTGAGTAGAAATGAAAGAACAGGTCAACATTGGAGATTCATGAATACACCTTTCAAAACCAAATTAGGCTTAAAAAAATTCCCATGCTAGGAACATGCTGTCTCAATGGCTCTTGACATATTCCTGAACGACATTCAGTCCTTCTGTCTCCTCACCATAGTCCTGACAACAAGTCAATTAACCAGCAAGTATGCCCAATTCATAATGTGAATCATGAGTGCCAGCTACGAACAGTATTCTCATAACCTGATAAATCACTTTTCTTATCCTGTGATACTCTTCCCTGAACAGAATCCAATATTAAGACCAGAAATCAATGAACACAAAAAGCATGACAAGCTCTTAAAAAATAGGGGGAAAAAGAGTTCCACACCTTCAAAGTGAGCTAGTGTTACCAACACAGATGGATGACTGTCAAACCATGTCAGAGAAATTCATACCTTCACGACCACACAGGAACAGCCCACCACCTTGCGAGCCTTGCCCTCTGAATCAATCTTGCAAAGCTGCACAATACCCACAACACAATTGAGGTTCCATTTTCTACATATACAAACCAAGGGATGACAACTCTGTCACAGGACTCCCACTGTAACCCCAATCCCTTGTTTCCTTCTCTATTTGAAAAACAGTCTCCTCCAATGCTACTCAGCAACAATAATTATATCTACTCAACCTATTTCTCTGGCATTTTTCAACTCCCAGAAACAACCATGATCCTGGACTACGAGTTCCCTTCTTCTTCAATGACGAGACAAGTAAGTTGCAAAACTTCTCAACAGGATGTAGGCTTCCAGAACCCGAAAATGCCATGCAAAAATCAAGACGCTTACCCCAACCCACTCTCCTAGCTTCTTAGCACTGGGCACAGAGATGAGGTTGACATTGTGCTCTGAGCAGAGTGCTTGGACCAGCTTAGAGTAATCCGGCTGGTTGCAATCCTCAGCCAAGACACACAGTTGAGCAGCATGCTTCTCAATAGCCTTTGCAGCCTCGTGAAGGCCCCTTGCAAGCCCATCATGGGCCAAGGACTTCTTCAAAACAAGTTGCAGACCAGTCAAGATATCCATGGGCTCTCCCAATACAGGCTCAGCCGCAACTGCTGGCTTCTCGGCTGAAACATCTGCAACAGGCTCCTCTCTGCAGCAGCATTTCAAATCAAACAAAAAAATGATAGCCACATAAATAAAGATGAGCTTCTTCAACAGCACTTAAAAAGATTTTTTGCCACAACAGAACACAAACATGAGGTTCCCCGAATTCCAACAAAATTCAGATACTCCGAACTTACAATCTCATCTGAAGATTAATAGCATGTACAGAAAGCCTAGTTTCATTCACAGAAGAAACATCTGCTCTCTAAGTGCCAAAGAACGCAAGAAGGAAGCAACATACATACCCATCCGCCATTAGTATCAAGACTCGGAACTCGACCTTCGTGACCAAGGAAGAGCTGTTGCAGAGGAGGACGAGAAGAGGACGCTTGAGTCGCGGAGACGCGCACTACTGTCGGAGCTGCGACGAGATGCGGCTGTGCGGCGAGATGCGGCTGCGCAACTGCGGGTGACGAAAGGAAGCCCTCGTGTGCGGGTGGGTTGGTTTTAGGGTTTCAGGGTTTTAGGGCTTCAGGGTTTTAGGGCTTAGTCTGAACTCACTAATTAGGGTTTGATTTTTCCTTTGTATTTTCAGCTCCCTTACCTGCCCGAAGAAACCTGTTTTGAGCAAGAGCGATCTTCTCACCAGCGGAAGGTACCAGCCAGCTTGTCACTATTTCTAAAAAGTGAAAAATCCCAACTCTGCTTTATGGAGGAAAAGGACCTCAATACAGGCCCTCGACTTACCAGTCTGAGGCACAGATCTCAAATCATGGAAAGGCCCTGTACTCAGGCCCTTCTCCTATACATTAAATTAAAACATGTACATACTTCCAAAATACTTGTTTAAATTGCTAACCATTGCATAGCTTGGATACCTATGCCTAAAATACCATTACCTATTGTGCTTTGCATTACCTAATTAGATGATGTGCTTCCCAAGTTCAATATATTTTTTTTACAACAAGCCAATTTGATCGACCCATTGGCCCATTACTTTAAAAAAAAATGAAACTACGGAGGCTTCCCCAAAAGGAAAGTTTTACTTTGAAGTATAAAGTTCCTCTCCCTTTGGCCCAGCTATGTAGCTAGAATGGAGGACAACATTTGCCACAGCATAAGGGATAAAAGTGAGGTGCTATGGATAACTCTTTGGGGAACATGTCAGGGAACATGGGAACTCTTGGACTTGCCCTCACCACCCACAAGGAAAAAAAACTAAAAATAAGGGAGGCCGAAGGATCATGCAATGGTTAGGATACGTTTCAGAGCACCATAAGATTGAACAATGAATCTTTCAGCTTTCATATTCAATTGAGCATCACCTAAGAATGGGAGACATTTAAGTACTTTTCAAGCCAAACATGATTTAATGGCAGTAAAAGACCTCCTTATTTTGTTGTAGTTGTATTTGCAGATGTAGTAAAACCTTGATGGAGCAAAATTTGTTTTGCAGGAGTCTTTTCTCCTTCATGATTATGATACCCACCATGGTGGTTAGCTCAGTTGCTTTTTTAACTACTTTACCTACTATAACAACCCACAAGCATCTTGTTAGTAGGTAGTAATTAAAAACAGCCCTTGCTTATTACATATAGTAAAGGGCGTTGTGGTCGTTTTGCGTGAAGCTTTTTTCATCACGTGATCCGTCCATCCATTCGTTCCATCATCCATCCATGAATCATACAGGGAAGAAAACCCTGGCAGAAATAAATAACCCCGCCCCCTCTGCGCATGTGTCGCTGTCTAAAAAAAGGCATGCCCAGCCCCGTGAGAGCACCCCCAAGATTTTGATATCAATATCAACAACAAACCCAACATATATTTTAACAAGGAAAATTTTAAATTCACACCTTTTTTGGTTAAATTCACACCCTTTCTTCGCGTCATGGTTAAGAAACGTGGCAGACCTGCAGGCTCTAAGAACAAGACAAGCACGACCACGGTGTGAATTTAATTAAAAAAGGTGTGAATTAAAAAATTTCCTTTAACAAAATATCATATATATGAATTTTAAATTGCATTCATTTCAAAAACAGAGTTTGACACATAAGCAAACTTACTTCACATATGAAGAACAAATAATTGGTTAAACACTGAAAACAAATGAATTTCCAAATAATAGATTTGAAAGTGTAGATGTAATTATGGAATTAATGTTTCATCTTGAAAATATGGAAATACATGGGTATATCATATATCCTATATTAATAACCAAAAAATTCATATATCAATTACATATGTATTTGTTATTAGACCTTTAATTCAAAAAATTGAAACAACTAATTCTCATTATACCCGTCGGGTATCTGTGATGTTTGGTTTAGGCATTAGCCTTACACATAGCCCCTCCTTTTGAGAAATTCAGGACACCTACTTATTGAATCATAGGTCTCCCCGCCTCAAACCTTGGGGTTGGATAGATACCCGCCGGAGCAGGAGCAGCCCGATGTGTGAAACTAGCAATCCGGTCCTATTTAGAACCGGAGGATATGTAAAAGCCTCCCTGCAATGTCTTGTGTCTCGCTGCGCAACGAGTGTTTTGCATGGGCCGCTGCCTCGCTGCTGCTGCTTCCCACGTTTGTTGCACATCGTGCTATACGACGTCTGCTGCGGTTCTAGTAGTAATTACCACGTCTACTGCTGCGTTCTAGATCCGCTGGCAGTCTGCACGTTATTATGTATTCTTTGGTTTCCGGTTATTGTTTTTGTTTTTGGTTGTAGCGGAGGTGAGCGCGAAGCACGTTCCACTACTACTGTGCGTGTTTTACTCCCGGGGGTCTATTGTCGCTGGAGTATTGCATCTTCTTTGGTCTTCTTTGCTGTCTTCTTGTTTTCTTGCACTTTCCTTACCTTTCGGCAGATGTGAGCTCCAGGCTGCTGCTGCTGCTTCTTCGTCTTCTTCTTCTTCTTCTTTTGGTTTCTTTTTTTGTTTTATCGCTTTTGTCCTAGAGCAAGTGCCGGAATTATTTTTTGGAGCGAGTGCGAGAAAATAGTGTTTGGAGGCAGACAGTGCTAGAAGTTTTGGCGAAGTATTGCAAAGGAGTGACGGTACCGCACATCTTTTCCGGTTGCGTCAAGACGAACTAGAACAAGAAGAGGACGAGGAAGACGACCATTGCGATTTTTGGAACGTTTTGGCGTTGAAGAGTTTGAAAGACATGGCAGAATCTTCAGGTCGTTGTGAGCTGGGAACTGTGGGAGCGTTATGTCTGTCGGTGATATCATCGGTAGCAATTGTCATTTGCAACAAGGCTCTCATCAGCACTCTCGGATTCACTTTTGGTAACCTTTCCCCTGCCTTTTTCCGTGGAAATTGTACTGTTCCTCGTTGTTTGGATCTTGTTGCACAAACACTCCTGAGCTACTACCGCAAAGTCCATATGGTCAGATCCAACACAGATTGATCTTTATTTTAGTTCTATTTGGCTCTCTGTTCTGGAAGACTGGCTACAATGCTAGGCAGCTTGTTTGAAAACCCTAATACCTTTATAGTCTTCATGTCCTGAAATACTTTCTGAACTTACAAAAAGAAAGACTTTGGAATCCCATGCTCTGCAAGAACATCGTCATAGCTGGGATTCTGACCATTGCCATTGTTTCTTGTCATCCAGCAACGACATTGACAAGCTGGCACTTAATAGTGACTTTTTGCTCACTTCATGTTGCACAATGGATTCACCTGTTTGAGAACAAGCCATTTGACTCCCGCACAGTGATCATGGGTTTTGGCGTTCTCAATGGCATTTCCATCGGCCTTCTGAACTTATGCCTGGGTTTCAACTCTGTTGGTTTCTATCAGGTAACAGTGTGCACACTCCCATTGGAGTAAGCCAAATGTTTCTTGGAGTTCTAGGCATTGATATGATTGATATGGATTGTTATCTTCTTCCCATCCTGAGGCCACACTTGAGAGACTGAATTATCCATGTTGCTGATTGTAAGCCTTAACCCTGTGGCCAACCAATTTTGCAGATGTCTAAACTTGCAATTATTCCCTGCACAGTGTTTCTTGAAACTTTTTTCTTTGGCAAGCAGTTCAGGTACTCTCACTCCCTGCTCCTCTTTTTGCACTGTTTGACTGAATCTTCCTGTTGCCTGCAGAAATATGACAGAAACTCAGTATGCAAATGTTTATATTACATGGTTTACCCAAAATTTTGGGCATAACATTATACACCTATCCACACCCACCATCAGGAGCTGTTGAAGTGAGTGGGGTAGTTTTTGCAGCTTGTCACTGCTATTCATGATGAAGGTGATGGTCTAATACTTTGTGAGTGGCAGTCATAGGGTTATGACTGCACTCATCATTATGTTACCTTCAAGTTTTGTTGTGGAGTTTTGTCCACAATCTCACAGATATGCTTTTTGGGATTGTTTGTTGTAAGCATTGAAACCTGTGATTAGCAGGCATATGTTTTTCATAACCATTTTTCAGTTTTCAAGTGGGGTCTAAGATTTCAAGGGACAGCTTCCTTGAGCCACATTATGATGTTGCAATCTGTTGAACCCTTGGATTTTGATGGCTGCAAAGATACACTCTCTTGGAAATTGCTTGCTTATTTTTTGCTTGTACAGGTGCTATAATGAAATGAAGCTTACCCTCACAATCTTGTTGCAGCTTGAGAGGATACTGTTGGCTTTTTATTAGTTATTTCTCTGGACTGCTAGATGACATTGTCACCAAGTCTTCTGTATGGTCTATTGCTTGGCTTTCACACTTTGGACTAAAATTAGCAAAACATTAAGGTGAAATAAATTGGCAACCCTGCTGATCCATAGATCTTTCAGCTGTATGTCCTTGCAGTACAGCGCTTAATGAACTGTCTTGTTGCAGCCAAAGAATTCAGCTCTCACTTATGACACTATTGGTGGGTGTGGGTATTGCAACTGTCACTGATTTGCAACTTAATGTGCTGGGCTCCATTGTTGCTATATTAGCTGTCATGACTACATGTGTGGCACAAATTGTATCCTTTCTTATGTAGCCTTAGAAGATGAAGGATACCAGGGTTTCCTCACCAAGCAGTCTTAGTGTCCTCTTTTTTTTCTGATGTTACACATTTTCAGAGAGGCAATGTGGTCACCTGGTATTTTCCAATGGATCCAATAGCCCCTAAGATCCCACACATTGTGTGACCATTTTGGTGACTTCCATCTTAGCTATATTTGTTATCATGGGCAACATCTTCAATTCAGTGGTGCCTGTGACCCTTGGCCTATTGGCTTGATGCTATCGAGTCCTCTATACTCATTATATGAGCTACCAGGTTCATCTTATCCTATGTCACTTCTTTTTAGGGTTTGTTTCTTAACTGCTCCTTTTTCCAGATGACCAACAAAATTCAAAAGCATTTCAAGCTGTCATCCACGCAGCTGCTGTACCAGTCTTGCCCATACCAAGCAGTGACCTTGTTTATCATAGGGCCTTTTCTGGATGCTGCTTTGACCAAAAAGAATGTGTTTGCTTTTGACTACACTTCTTATATCTTGGTGAGTTTCCCATCTTGTGTCCATTTAGACAACTTCTTCGTATATGTGGCTCGAGTTCTGGATTCCTTTTTGTGGTTTAATATCTAAGGTTTCCTGGAATACTTTGTGTCATCTAAGTGGGCTCAATTCTCAACTTCTTGAATGCCTGGTGTTGTCTGTGTGGATGACAGATGTTCATTTTACTGTCATGTATGATTTCAGTTTCGGTCAACTTTAGCACTTTTTTGGTGATTGGAAAAACATCTGCAGTTACATATCAAGTACTGGGGCATCTGAAGACATGCCTGATTTTGGGCCTTGGATACCTTGTACTCAACAATCCTTTCAGTTGGCGCAATGTATGTGGGATTCTCATTGCATTGTCTGGAATGGGACTTTATAGTTATGCCTGTATTCTGGAAAGTCAGCAAAAGGCTCAGGACAACACAGCTACATCTTTGCAGGTAATTTGTTCATGGTTTAC
Source organism: Sphagnum tenellum (assembly GCA_963921925.1). Lineage (NCBI taxonomy): Eukaryota > Viridiplantae > Streptophyta > Sphagnopsida > Sphagnales > Sphagnaceae > Sphagnum > Sphagnum tenellum. The sequence continues at coordinate 5,091,206 of OY998153.1, read as the reverse complement.
CAGAATCCTTACGGTTTTCCTTGCACAGATGCACTATAATGCAATCTATTGGGGTCTCAAGTCCTTACCATGTGAAATTATCACAAATGCTTTGTTTTCTTCCTCGCTCTCTATAGCAGTTGTCTCTAGCAGGGTCCTCATTGGTGAGGGATTTTGAAATTCGCTGTGCTGGCATATTTTGGGAATCACTGGGGTGAAGCAGGTAAAAGAGAGTGGTATGTCTGATCCACTACTTGCTGCAGAAAATGGAGCTGCAGTGATGCTGCCAGAAGATGATAACAATACCTCTGAATTGCTGTGGGACAAGTCAGGTACAGGGAAGGATGTCAACATGTGATTTAGGACCATTATGAACATGCAGAAGATGATAAGCAACCTTGTTGAGAGCAATTATCAAGAGGTTGTACACTATGTGTGATCTATTTAGTTAGAGTTCAGGGAATGAGTGATGGACATACTGAACATTCTCAGGAGCAGGAAATGTTTGCAGTCCACTCTTTCAAAAGTCTAATACAGCTTGCTGGATGAAGCACTCGTAGTATATGCTGAGTTCGACAATAAAATCACACTGTAAATAGGCATTTGGTGAAGGAGAGACAGTGCTTCTGGTGTAAGTACATGGATAAGCTGCTGGAATGATCTAAGAGAATTTTGTTTTGCTGGCAGCAGCTGACAGGCATGACTTGAAGAAGCCCTGACAGGTCCCTTACAGTACAGTAGACTCAGGTATGCACTCCCACTTACCTCAAATGCCAGCTATCTCCATTACTGCTCTTTTTGAACTGTAGGTCTTGCTTGTTCCAAACTGGGCACAGATTTTAGGATCAGAAGGCTGTGGCCACCATCTTGTGAGTGGTGTGAATTTTGTTGGACTCCAATCACTTAGATTGAGGTGGACCAAATGTCATATTTTCTTTCACCTCCTGAAGACGATCTAAGGTCTGGTACTGTTTAGATGTTTGGACCCTTGCTGGTCAGCTCAACTAGGTTGTTCCTATGAGCTAGAACAGTCAATGTTAAGTTAACACACTGCATGGTCCTCAAGTTGCAAAGCCCCAACTATGAATGTACATACAATCTGCAATTGTGAATCAAGCTAGTGCTTTTCAACTTGCAACCCTATTTTGCTACAGCAGAACTCTACAGCTCCACCCCATACATAGCAAAGGCTATACCTTGATTGTCAATCTAGGATTTGCTGGTTGAGTGGGAGCAGATATAGCCAGTGGCCAAAAGTTATGGGGGTTTGGGCCCATGTTTTTTAATAACCCTCCAGTGTTATCTAATTTTTGCTGAAAACAGTAATGGTCATGACTTTCCTAAGGCCACATAGTGGCAAAGAGTAGTCTTGCCCAAGCCCGAGGCACCTGTACTGTGCTGGCAGCCCCTCGTAGATCTTTTCTCGTCCAATCTGGCAGGAGATTCAATGTGGGTCATGCATCAGAGCTTGGAAGACATTAGTACTAGTACATGATCAGTTGTGCAGGGGCAGAGGCATGGTGATGGGCTACCAAGTCCTATCTAGAGTCATGAGGAAACTAATCCTGATATTCCCTTGTGACAAAACAGCAGGATGGAAGGCCAGAGAGAAGATACGACTCTTGTTGAATGATCTTTCAAGAGACCTTAGATTGTACTCATGCCCACTAAATCTAGCTTCGTGCCCAAATTATATTTTTTCTTGCTTACTTGATCAGATTTGCAGTGTAGTTGTTTGTCAGTGATGAAAAGGGATGAAGTCTAAATACACATGATCCATTTATATTTGTTGAGTTTGGATGCAACATTCATTTATGTTATTACTTGATAAGTTTCCTACATGATATGCTGCTTATTCATTTGAGTTTACAGACTGATTTCTTAATGGGATTTCCAGCATGTTTTTGGATTTTGGTACAGTAGTGGCAACAGATATTTTGGATTCCCAAGGTTGCCATCAAACCAGTGCTGGGGTAAAAGCTTGCTACATGCGGTCAATTGAAATGGAGTGTCTTCAACATAATAAGACTGTAAGCATAAGGATAATAGATACGGTGTTAGATTAAAGCATTCTGGAGTTCATGGTTACAAATGATTTGGCTAACATCTGACTTGAATTCCATAGTTCATGGTTACTATGAATTTGTAACACCCAACTTTGATTGTCAAAACATGAATTGAAGGCATTGGAGTTTGTTGTAAGGTGGTGATGTAGGTACAGCTTCCATTGCCATGTCTTGTGAGATTGCTTCCAAGTAAAGGGATTTGTTGTTGATTTTCATTCTTTTAGAAACTTTGTTCAATCCAAATGAGACCCAAAATTTGTTTTTTAGAAAATCTTTGTGGTTAATTTTTTTTTCCATAAAATTTTGAATGTTTTATAGTCATAAACTTCACTATTTTTTTGCACCATAATCTATGTACATCAAACATTCATTGTTGGCAATTGCAGTCATAGGTGGGCAGCACTCCATGTTGGATGTGATTAATATTAATAGAGGCCCAAGTAGGGGCGGACCTGCTCTTAAGCTTATTTTTTATTGCAAGCACACATTTTGGAGCATGGTAAATTTCTTGGAAGTGGGACTATTTTCATGCATAAAATGTTTTAAAGTTTTGGTGGACGATGCAATAATTATATAACCACATAACTTGAATGAGGTGGCAAGATGTAATTGGATGGGGGCAAGTCATGTTAGATTGTAATAGTTGATGGTCTCAAAACATCAAATAACAATTGATGAATTTTGTCACGCATGCAATAGGTTCATCCATGGATCTTTATGCATAAGTTAGTTTCAGTGTAAACTACTTCTGTTGTGTATAGATGATATGGCAAAAAATAATAATTGGATGATTTGGGCAAATGAGACATAATATATCACACGTAGATGGAAAGCTTTTGATGAAAAGTTTTTTTTTAAATGCTCATGCATACATTCCACTAGTTAATGAAGAATAGTGTAAATTGTAGTTGTTACGTTGTGACTTGTGACAAGATGGACTACTGGTTGCAATAACAGGGATTTGACAATGAAGTCACTTGTTCAAATTGTGACTGCAACTTGAATTTTTTAAATAAAAATCTTCATACCAGGTTTTGAGGACTTTGTAGGCTGTAAAACCAAGATATATTGTTTTGATAGAGTAAAATGCAAATTCCACACAAGGTTTAGGAACCCTAATGTGCAAGTACCCATTGGGTCATGCGGCATTTGCATCCATGGGTTTAATATGTGGCCATGACCTATTGAACCTGTGGTCATGGCATATTGTGCAAATGGATATCCATATGACTGAATTTGCTGTCTTTTGGGGAGAATTTTCCACCAATATTTCAACCTCCTGCCTATGCCAAAAAAAAGAAAAGCCTACTCCATCCCCCATCTACTTATTTATTATCCTCCTGGCTACCTTCTTACTCACCCACCTATCTACCTGTCTATGTACCTATGCACAAAACCAAATGAGAATATTGCATTGTGCCAAGTTGGTTAAGGGAGGGTGGTGGGTGGTGGGCTCTGAGGCCATCTTGAAGAATAAACAGGTTTTCCATCTCTGGTCCATCAACTAGAAGAGTGAGGCATTGGGGCTAGTGGGATTGACATCAGGAAACTTGAGAACTGAGGGAAGAACATGGGCACAATTGTGACAAAACATATGACATATAAACAAGGAACATATGTAGAAGGGAATGGGAACTGAGGGAACAAGATAAGGAACTTTGTATAAAGCATAGGGGATGCGATCAAAGAACGAATGTTGTGGACATATAAAACGAACTGGGGTACCATTGAGAACACCCTTTGGAACCTTATTGGGAACACAAGGGGGAACAAAACACATAAACCCCAAAAGAATTTCAAATTTCTGTCTTTCCTAAAAAGGCCCTTTTAGGTTACCCTTTTACCTACATGTTCTATCATTTTAAAAAAAAGAAAAAACCACCCAGCAGCCAACACTGTCCATGTGAGTTTACTGCACCTAACAGGGATGGACTCTGTACAAGCTACCAAAACCAGAGACTCTACCAACTTAGTGACTTATCATAATGTATTCAGAAGCGAGAAGCGTGGATGGGGCATTGAACAGTAGTATAGATTAAGCGTGGTGCACACAAAGTGAGAAAGAGATGTACATTCTGAGTAGATTTAAGATTTTGTAGAATTGGGGATTTTGCTGTTGCTGATTCCTGATTGGCGTAATGAACTGGTGTGAAATTCTGGTAGCTTCGTCTTGTCAGCTGCGCTTTCAAATTCATCTGTCGCATAGAACGTGCAAAGGCAGCAAATTGTGACCAATGTTCCTACCATGTCCCAATGACGACTATGTCAAATAATGGCCCATTGTAAAACCTGGCTGAACGCCACCTGCCATTCTGCCAGGTCCGACCAATGGCCATTATACATTTTAAAGGTTGCATGAGAATTGTGAGTTAGAAAGAGAGTATTGTAAAAGTTGCACAAAGCTCTCACTACACCCACCACACACACACACACACATACACTGGGGTTTAGGGTTTAACCAAGTGTCCACTGCTTGAGTTTTGACCGAGTTAGTAACCTGGGTATTCATAGCCTGCCATCCGGGTATTGATTTTTATAACCAGTTAATAACCTTAGCCACTTGTACTGAATTTTTCAACATGTAATAACGTACCAGGATGACCTTTTTAATCATCCAAGTAGATCATCAATACTAAAATGCTAAACATGCATATGACCTAAAAAAAATTTAAATCGCAAATCTTAAAAACTTAAGATTAAAAGATTCTATAATCAAGCAATAACCGACAGGATAAACATTGGATATCAATCGATCGATTGATAATTTACCGTAATAAACGTGCATTCACACTTCGTGTCAGTATCTCAAAAGTTTAGTCTACGAACATTATGTTCGGATCTAATCTTACTTTGAAAGACGGCCTTTATGTTGAGGTAACATTCACTTCACATTATGTCATCACATTACTAGCTTTTCATGCCACCTAAGATGCCACCTGTATTTTTATTTCATACTGACCTAAACATCAAGATGTGGGATTGAGAGAGTTGGAACAGATTGGGATGAAAAGGAGGGAAAGATGGTATATAGTAGTCAGAAGGATGACTAAGATGATGATCCAATCACTTCTCTGTGGTTGGCATAGGTAGGAAAGAGCTTGAGAATTGAGGGGAATCTCAAAAACCAAACAGAGTTGTGGCATCGTACTTTGTCAGTTGTTGCAAAGCTGAGCCACAAATGAAGGAAACATTCAGAGATGGAAAAATACATCATACAAACTGCTCATGACACCTGCTGCTAATAGAAGCCACTACATGAAAAACTATAACATGTTGAGAATATAATCCTGCAGTTAAGCCAGATATATACTGAAATTATGGTGATAGGCAAAGACCCAAAGCAATCAACCAGACACTTCCGCTCATATACTAATGGCACACTTATTAATGTAAAGCTGTAGCTCCCAAGAAGGGATGCAACTTATTCTGTCCTGTCCTAGAGGCATATGTATGTATGTATATATATATCCCATAGAAAAAAAAAGGGCCTCCAAAATGTAACCCATACTCATGAGCCCATTTGCTTGCTACTACTGTACAGAGCAGAAGGCTCATTCCTTCAGTAAAAAAATATCAGGGTAGCTTACTATACATCTATTTGACTAGCAAGAGAAAACAACTCTACTCCTCTCAACTTTCTCACTGTTGTCACGATAATTTCCTTTGCACCTACCTCTGACTCTATTGTCTCACAAATCTTCTATCCTGTAGTAGAATACTCCACATTGTTGTGCTCCCTGAAGTCAATGAATTGCTGTGTCTAGTTCCGCCTCGCAGAGATCTCCAAAGATGATTTAACTGTGCAAAACAACACCCTGGCCAAAAATAGATGTCATCTTAAGGCTTTCCAAGTTCTGAGAGCTAGTATGTCCACTCTGAGGGAAGGCAGAGCTCTGGTTGAGGATTCTGTCGTAGTATTGATGGGGGGCAACTCTTCCCACAAGAGGCAAGCCAACCCTCTTCAAATGATTGTTTGGAGCGTCCCATAGGAGAGGCACCTAAATTACAAGACAAATTCGGTGAAGCGGGCATTGAGGCTGAGTGATCTGCACAATTCATCATCGTTATTTCTGTTAGACCAATGATCTTGGGAAAGAACTGTCAACAAGTATCATGCAAAATCAGGAGCACTGTCTAAATAGGATTTTGAAGCATATTTGTTCATCCTTGGCATACAGAAACTGACTCAAACAGAGAAGCTTGCCTGAGTATGAAGTAGAATGAGCAAAAGATGAAGGCAAGGACAGATGAGAACACATATTGTCCACATTCAGGTTTAACACCTGCACTATCCGTGATGGAAGCAGCACAGTTGAACAAACTGTTGATCCATCCACAACAGGAGAACATTGTCAGAGTTCAACATATCTACCAAATTGCAGAGAAAATCTCCATAATGAGTGTGGTCATAACCTTATAAGAGTCACTCACAAAGTGTCAGACCAGTGATGGAGATTGCTTCTCCATCACTAATAGCAGTGACAAGTTGCCATGACTTTGCAGTGACTTCATCAGCTGCCAACAGTGCGGTGGAATGAATATATAATAATAATCAGGCCAAAATCTGGGTAAAATATTCTACAAAATTCGTGTCCTGGGTTTACTTTCACATTTCCGGAAGTAAGGGAAGATAAAGCCCATCTTGACAAGACATTTACAGTTCCAGTACACTTAGCAATGGAGATCAGAACACTCACCAGGCTTTCTTTTGATTTCAGCACCATTTCCCACACTGCGAGGAAGAAATACCCCTGTACCACTGGACTTACGCTGAGAGTTTCCAGATCCCAAGAAGACAGCTCTCATTCCTAACCCTCCCCGCTGTGCAGCAGTAGTGGTCCACTGTGGAGTGTGGTTATCAACCAACCTGTTTGATCGGCACTGTCCTTGGTAACTCTTCTGCAAAACAACAGGCCTGCAGCTTTGCTGCTGGTGATAAAATACAGGATAGGACCTGGCCTGAAACCCCAGCACTGCTCCAGGCCCACCAGTTTCCATTGCCATTTGCTGCTGCTGCTGAGACAACCAAAATTGAATCAGAAGAGTTAAGAGTTTGAGAGCTTGTAAACTGCAGTGCTGTTGCAGATGAGAGATCATATGCTCAGCAGATCCTGATCATCTTCTTCTTCTAGTCTGAGAGCAACCCAAATCCTAACTTCTGATGCAGAAAACCGATTCAAATAATTACTAAAAGACTTCCATAATCAGAATGGATTGCACCAACATGTCATCTAACAAAATTGAAAGAAGCCACTAAAAAGAAGTTCAAATTGATGCTGTAATATTGAAAGAAGCTACAAAGGAAAGCTTACATGGGTGCTGTAACATTGAAAGAAGCTACAAAGGAAAGCTTACATGGATGCTATCATATTGAAAGAAGCTACAAAGAAAAAACTTACATGGGTGCTGTAATGTTGGTGACCCTCGCCTCTTGCAACAGCAGAGTTCCAGCCTTGCTGATGATAGGCTGATGATCCATGTATTGGAGCCCGCCTCTCATTTGTGTTCCTAAGGTGAGGTAAGATCGTTGCAGCTTGCAGGATACCAGTCGTAGGAGGAGGGGCATTTGTTGCTACAATGCGGCAGCCAGGCAGCATTCGTATCTGAGGAGCTGCTGCAGGACGGACCTGGAAGCAGTGTGCTTGCAGAGGCTGTTGTTGTTGGCATTGAACATGATGAAGCTGCTTCGGATGACATCTGTCTGTAGGAGAAGAAGAAGACATGATGGACTTCTTCTGCTGGTGCTGCTGGTGCATTTTCAATCTAACGACTTCTCCAGCTGCAGCATGTAGTAAATCCCACGCATCACTTCGCTTTGCTTCCACAGGAGTTGTTGGCGGAGAAGAGACTTGCGATGACATACGGGAAGAGCCCTTGGAACTTGCTGTACTACTGCTTGTCGCCGATTGCGGCCATTGCAACAAGCTTCCACTAGACCAGCTTGATGGAGGAGAAGACTCCGCTGCCTGCCACAGTTTGAAAGCGGTTCTCAAACGACAGGTTTTTTTTTTTCCTGAAAAAGATCGTTTCAAAGGAAAAAAGCAAGTATGCTTCTTCAGGACACGCGAAGAACACGAGTGAAGAGAAAGAGATTGCCTACCTTGTTCGCTGCAGTGCACAAAATGTTGTGAGTTCTTTTCCCATCAACACCACTGGCACTGTGAAGGACGCTGTCGTCATCGTCGGCTGCGGCGGCGGCACCATTGAGCATAGTTTGCGCCACATGTTGGGCGAGTCCTGCCAAAAGGAGCTCATCGTCGTCCTCCTCGTCGTTTTCGGTCTCTTCTGTTGAGTCGTGAGAGGAGGACGCGAGCGATGAAGAACACGGCACCACATCTGACCACGACGGAGCACTGGAGCTAGCGTCCGGCCGTATACTGGAAGGAGGACAAGACCGATCTGCAACCCCAGTCTGCTGCTGCTGCGTCTTCTGTACATGAACCAGAGCTTCTCCGTGTTCCTGAATAGGAATAAAACTTCCAGGCATTGACGATGATGATGAAGCGGCTGCCTTAGAGCAGATTCTGTCCTCCCGAATGTTGGAGCGGATGATGCCATGCACTCTCGCTAATTCGAATGCCATCGCCGTCCCTCCTGACTGCAAAACACAAAAATAGGGACAGGCCGAATAAGAAAAGACTCTCTGCAACAGTAGTTCCCGTTAGCTCTCCCTATTCTTGCGACGTGATGTTGGTCTTCATGTGTGATTTTTGCTCATATCCGTCCTCCTCTTTGTTGCTGGTCTTCTACAAACAAGCAGCACCACCACCACCACCTCCAACATATCCACTTCATTCACAGCTGTTGTTATTTACTGTGACCGCTTCAGCAAGCTCCCTCAGACTTTCCGGAGCTACAGATTTCACAAAAAGCTCACGTATAAGCTCTCACAAGTAACTCTTCCTGCACTTTCTTCGAGCTCCTTCTTCGGTCCAAGAGACAGAACATCCAAGACAGACAGACAGATAGATACAGCGGCATTAATCACAAGCGTAGTCGCACCAAAAACAATTCTCAATGCACATATAAGTCGTCACAAAAAAGAGAAATCACAGAAACTTTCAGGATGTTCTCTCTCTGCTCCTCCCTTGGCTTTCAAAGTTGCGTAGGCACGATGAGAACCCAGTTGAAAAAGAATCGGCAAAATGCAGCCAAATTTCACATCACAGAGACCAAAACAAACACAAACCGGGGCCAACGGATCGAAGGCGGTACCGTGGCGAGCATCATCAAAAGAGAGAGAGAGAGAGAGCTTCAGAGAGAGCGAGAGAGCTTGCAGGTTGCCTTGCGAAAGCGCAGCAAACGACGAGCGGCTTTGTTTTGCGAGGGAAGAGACGGAGGGAAGGGAGGGAGAGGAGGACAAGAGGGAGAAGGAGATATCTATAGCCAAAAAGATATATATTTTAATTTAAAGGGCTAAAATTATGTGATTTCGGGGATTTTCAATAGCTATAATTCGACCAAATTTTAAGAAACTTCGCCATTTTTGCAAGCGGCAGGGAGGGAGGGAGAAGGAGCAGGCGGACACAGACCAGACAGGAAACTGCTGTCTCAAATTACTGCCGTTGATTCCGTTCACCGCAGGAGTGAAAGATTTTATTTGTTACCATTAGTAAATTTATTATAGGATTTTTAATAAAATCACCGGCAGTGTTTTTCTTTTCTTTTTTTCTTTTTTTTTGGGGCAATTTTGTGATGACTTTGCTGTTCGAGTGGCGATCATCATAAGAATATTTTAGCAAAACTTGGCGATATTCAAAATATGCAAGTAGAACAATCTTAAGATGCACCCCCGTTTCATATAGTAGGCAGATGTGGCGATTTCTGGCGATTTATTTACTTTCCTTTATTTTTGACGATTTTTTCAAAAACAGAGAATTTGTCGCGGAATAATCTTTTTTCTCAAAAATATTTTTAGCAGATTTACGAGAATTTGTCACAAAAAAATAAAAATAAAATCTGATTTGTATCTCAGCTTGTTAAAGCTCTTTTTTCTTTTTCTTCATTTATTTATTTACACCCCTTCTTTTGTTGTTTCTATGGTTTTATGCAATCAAAGTTAAGTGATTGTTTCCCATAAATTTTGGTGATTTCTTTGAGCGAAAAATTGGGAGAATTCTGGAATTTTTGTTGCTAGTATAATAAATCTGACTAATTTTCATTAAATCTTGGGAAATTTTCGCCATTTTTTTTATCACAAAATTGATTTATTCAATAGAAAAAAAGGGATCAAACTCTTTGCCTTTTTCCACACCCACCAAAGCCCAGAAGAAAAACCAATTTCCTGAGGTTTAGCAATCGCCAACTTTTGCAAGTCCCAGTGATTTTTTTCTCTTTTCTGAAATGTTGTGATTTAGCCAAAGTGACCATCATCCAGAATAAAATTTAGCCAAATTTGGCTATAAACTAGATACAAAAGTTTCAAAAATTAAAACCTATGCTTCAAAATCTGGCAAATTTGGGGTCATTTTTTGTCAATGAAAAATCCTTTGCAAAGGTTGGAATTTACAGCGTTTTTTTTTTCCTCGCGAAATTTGACCTTTTTCCGACAAAGAAATTGGGAATTTCCTCTTGAAAATTCAACTAATTTTGCTAATTTCCATTGTTAGATTTCGCAAAAATTTTAACACCATAATAAAAAACACTGTCTGGAAATCAAATTTTTGAGGTCAAAATTTTACAAAAATCTATCAAAAATAATTCGTGACTTGTAAGTCCCCAAGGCAAGGCCAAACCCTAAACCTAAACCCTAAAAACCCTAAATGCTAAACCCCACCCAAAAAAATAAAATGACCACCACTTTCGGAAGTTACTTGGACAGAAAATGGACAGAAAATGGTGGATGATTGATTACTTTGTTCCTTGTTCCCATGCATTAGAACTCTTTAGGTGAAGTTTTTTGCAATGCCAATATGTTGGTGGTGAAATATACACTATGTTAAAATTGCATTAGTGAATTATAAGGTTAGGATTGTCATCTTGGCCTAGTATGCAGTTGGGGAATGACCATTGGGAACGCAATGAACCAAAAAAATAATCTTTTGGGGAACAAGGCTAGATGAGGACCTTCATCCATCATGGATGGGATGTAACTTTGGGATGTAACTTTCGCAATGGTTCTTATTTTGCCCTGGGGGGGGGGGGGGGAAGAAGATCAATGGGGGTTGCAACAACCCTGTTACATATCATTGTTCCTATTGTTAGGCCATTTTTCTCTTTGTCCAAAAATGAAGCAGAGTACTTTGATTGTAAGTTTAGTTGGGATGGTGTGAAAAATACACTAAGTGGTCAACCTGGACTTGAGCTCAGTTGTTGGTACCACCTTAGCCTATGTACTCAAAAAACATTCATTGGTCCCATCAACAAGTCCTTTCTTGGGACTAACAACTACTTATAATTTTTTGGGAAGTGAAGCTCTCTCAAGTGGGAAAAGCATTCTAACAACAACCCACAAGCCTTCAAATATGTAGCAAGTTTTTTTTTTTTTTTTTTTCCCCAATTTTCTTATTTCCTTAAAAATGGCAAATTTTTTTTGCTGAAAAAAATTTACACTGGAAATTTTTTCATAGCAATAATTTTCACACTTCCAACCTTTTATGGAAAAAATCTCACAAAATAGTTAAATTTTGTCAACAGAAAATTGTCCATTTAAAGGTTCACAATAGGTAGATGGCAAATCCAACAAAGGCAAATTTTAGGGTCACTTTTTTAAAACTTATTTCATTTCTACGGGCCTATCAGCCATCATGGGTGTACCATAATAGCACCGAATACATCATATAAGCACTAATTCTGTGGGTGAGGTGACTTTCCCATTGATCATATCGAATGCATGTTTAGTACTTTGCACTATGACCCATGAGTGATAATATTGTTAGAGAGATTATCAATGGCTCTTTTGACTCATCATGTTGTGTTGATAACAACAAGATCCACATTACATGGCCACTAGGGTTTAAAAACATACTACCTTACATGCTGAGTGATCTTCCCATGTAAAAGCTTTTTGCTCTAGTGAAGTGCATTTAGGGTTTAGGGTGTTGAGAAATCAAGCTAGAGCAAAGGAAGATCACTTGTTACATAAACCCCTCATTTAACTAGGGTGATAATAGTTCAGTTTGGTTTTCAAAACGCGATGCACCTCCATGACCCAGTTCTAGAACCAAGGGTAAACTTCCACTTCCAGTTCTAGTTTGGTTTTGAAAAGCAGACCTAACCGGGACTGACAGTTCTTACCCACCAAAGTGGGTTGGGCAGGACCAGGGGGACTTGGGTGCAGTTACAAGCAGCCTTGTTTTTTATTGGCAAACTTTTGCCCAAAAAGCGAAATTCAAGTGATTTTGGAGTTTTCCAATCGCCAGAAGCGAGGGAAAAAAAGAGTGAAAATAGCCAGATTTACGTACTCTGTTTTTAATGTGTAGCCAAAAATATAGAAATTTGATAAAGGATTTGTATTTCATATTTGGTTTATAGCCAGATTTTGCTAAATCATACCATATGTGATCACCACTTTTTCTACATCTTCCTATGGATGATAGCCACTTTGGCTATAAACAAAAACTCTTTTTTAAAAAACACTGGTTATACAAAGTGATCACTAACTTATGGCCAACATGAACAATGTCACAGCCCCGTGGTGGTGGGGATCAAGGAATTTATAGCTTGAACAGAGCATGAATGATGCAAGTTCTGGGATGGGGCTTTCAATTTGTCGTGTACTGGTTTCAGCCTAAACACACCATCATCAAATGACCACACCGGTGAAAAGCTACAAAGATCTTCATCCTTCTAAAGCCTGGAAACAACCTTTTCCTCACCCCCATTATGGCAATGTGGGTTTAACCTCAACCTCTCAGAGCACGATCGACATGATCTGCGGCCCAATCGTGTAGATTGAAGTTGGGAGGTGCATTCCAAGCTAATAATATCTCTAGCACCAAGTTCCAACTATTTATTGGCCAGGAATGAACCAAGCACCCACCAGTCCTCCCCTAGAAGATGATGAATGAGAAATGGTCAGAAAAACAGTTTTTTTCGCTGTTGGGTTCAAGAGTTCCCTAACTAACCATGATGGTTATCCTTTTTTTTAACCTACCTACTAGATATGGTTCCCCAACTAATCATGATGGTTATCTTTTTCTACCTACCTACTAGATATGGTTCCCTATCTCACCATGATGGTGTTATCTTTTTCTACCTACCTACCAGATATGGTTCCCTAACTAACCATGATGGTTATCTTTTTTCTACCTACCTACCAGATATGGTTCCCTAACTAACCATGATGGTTATCTTTTTCTACCCACCTAATAGATCTAGTCACTTAAATGAAATTAGGTGTCAATTCTCAACCTTTCCAGGAGTTCATTTTTGACATATCCTTGATTTAATAAAAGAATATGAATAAGGCAAATCTTAAACTGGGGTTGAAACTCTTGTGATGACCAATCAAGTGAAGAAAATTGGTTTTATATCCCTCTTTTTTTTTTCCCTGTATGCTAGAGTTATCGCAAAGTCGTGCTATTAGAGGCCATAATAGGGCATCACACACATGTAGCTGGGAATGAAAATTTTACAAAGTGAAATAACTGGGACCCAAACTAGTTTTCCCACCAATAAAGAGGAGATCACGGAATGAAGCATTAAACCCCCCCCCCCCCCCATGAGTGCACCAAGTGCAGACACGAGACAGTTTGGATGAACATCTCCCCAATCAAACTCCCCTCCCCCCCTACATTAAGGACTTAGGGTGGCAGATTATGTCATTTTCTTGATCACATTCTATGACATAATCTTTCAGTGATGATCAGACACTTGTAATAGTGATCAAAATCTCTATGGAGTAAGAATTTTTTATAATCGTTGAATCCATCAATCCATACCTTAATGTCATGGAATGGTCTCGCCCTTGTGCATTATGTTGAGTACAACACTTGGCAAGTCCGTTACAGCAACATAATGCCTGGAGTAGTACCCAACATAAAGGGCCAATGCCTTGACCATTCCATATTACGTAAAGTAAAGCACCGACCACCAAAATTCTTCGTATATGTACAAGCCTGCTTACTAAGAAGAATGTTTCCTCTACAAATGGGTGCAGCGTCAATGGGCATTACACTTTCCAAAAACCCTAAACTGTGATTTTCCTTTTTGTCCCATGAAGATCATGGATGCCGATCATTTTGTTTTTGCAATATCATGTCATATTTAGGTGCTCCGTGATCTGAGAAAGGTGGTACTGGAAAAAACTTTTTGTCCTAGCTAAATTCTAGCCTTTTTTCCTTAAGAACATGATTGTCTAAAAGTGAGTTTTGTTCCAGTTTTGAATGGGATTGGGTTTGGGTTATCTATTACAGGCCCAAATTGTACATAGGGTTTAGGGTTTAGGGTTTAGGGTTTAACAAGTCTATAATGGGCAGCACCAAAATGTGTCTTGGCATCATCCATCTTTTTTGAGAAAAAGATGAATTGGGTGAAGGGCACACAAGAAAAAAAAAGCAGTTTTGTACTGCCCGCAATAAGGACCCTTTGCTTATTTAACGTATTTCAAAGTAGGAAATTTTTTAAAGAATCCTGCCTTAGTTTGGTGACTTGCTGAAACCAATAGTCTAAAATATGACAAATTCCAGCAAATTTTTCCTCCAAAAATTTGGCAACTTGGGAACAGCTTTTTCAAGAAAAATAAAACCTTGGTATGTGTTTAGGGTTTAGGGTTTTGAAGTTTAGGGTTATGTGTTCAAGGAATATGAAGTTCCAGATGTTGTACAAATTTATTTGAATTTCCAAAGAACCGTCAACCATCAATCACAATATTTAAATTATTTCATAACCAGAGAGAATCACGGGTTTCTGGTTCTTTGGGGGAACAATCAAATTCAAGGAATAGCCAGTCCTGGCCATTTCACAAACCTGAAAGAACCGGAGGATCCCACAAAAGAACCAGAACTGGGTCTTTGATTTTTTGAGAATCATTTTTGTATGAATCCTAAGAACCACCCTGAGAATAACTGGGGTCCGGTTCTTGTATTTAGTATCTGCCCAACAATGGTTTTGAACTTGCCATAAGGAGCAAACCGTTACATGATGAGCTCAGTGATTTCTTTTGGCAAATTTTTGTCACCATTTTCTGGGGGAAAAAAAAATTAAAGACAAATATTTTGTTTCTAATTCCCCTTCTTTTTCAAAAAAAATTCAAAAGAAGAATTTTTTTAATTGAAAAATGATTTAAAAAATCATCAGAATTGCCTACATTATGAACAGATGCTTAAGATTTTTAACTTTCATGATTTGAATATTGCCAAATTTGGCTAAATATAACTATGGATGATCACCAATTGAGCAACATAACAAAATTGGAAAAAAAAATCACTAGATGACCCCAGGATTTTATTTTTTGTGATATCAAGCATTGGGAGAAATTTTGGATGAATGTACCCAGCACCCACTAGTGTACCATCCATTTGGAAAACCTACTTATGACTCCAATTCTAGAGGAACCACAACGGAGTAACCAGGGTTCGACATACACCAAACCCTTCTACTGTGTACAATGCACATAGTTAACCACTGTGGTTAATTGTGGGACATGAATACAATGGAAAAAGTTGTTTTGTGTCTACACATCATCCATCCATCCATCATGGTGTGCTGGTCACAGGTACTAGTTCCCACTGGGGCCAGGAAAATTGCACAAACCTACAAATTGAGTCGGTGGATGAACATTTTTGTTCTTGGTCTTACAATTAACCTAGGGTTAGCTTCCACATTGAGAAAAATGAATAATTGATTTTTTAAAAATAAATCACTTTTTAGAATCAGAATTTTTACAATTTTTTTATTTAGAATAGTTCAATTTATTCAGGGTTTTTTTTGTTTTTTTTGTTTTTTCCAATTTTTTAATGTAACCACATTGGCAATTGTCCACAAGAGGAATGAGCCAAGTCTGGCTATAGCCCAGAGAGAAAAGTAGAAAAGCTTTACTAAACCCTCCTATAGTTTTGGCTACCTTGATGAAACCCATTGTTCAAATATTACAAAATTCAGAATATTTTTGCATGGTCACTCACGATGCAAAAATTCCCCAAAAGAAAAACACCGAAATATAATATTGTCATACGGGAAGGTAGTTAGAATTATCCATATTACATAGCTTGAAATATTATAATAATAATAATAAATAAATAAATAATGAATTATTTTCTTGGCACCTTGGTGCCATAATAATTTCATAAAATATTCATTTCAATATTCAAACTTCAAAGGCTAGTTTCTTTGATGATGAAACTGACCCTTGGGTAAGGTAATAATTACCACCGATGCATGAATGCCTGGTGGAGTGAATTTGTGATGATGATAATTTCAGACATCCAAAGATTTTGTTGCGATTTTCCCTCCTGCTCAAGGCTGCTCTTCATCACTACCTTGTTCAGGAGTACCTCAATTATGGGATGTTTGTGATGGAGTGTATTCGGTCATTCATCCAATCAAAGCCCGATAGACCACAAACATTATAACACGGATGTCAGCTAACTAGCTCTTTGTTTTGCAGATACTATGGAGCCTCGAACCCAGGGTTAAGTACACCACATGGTGTTGTTTGCCCTTTGATCCCGTTATGTGTGTAGGTTTAAGGGCCGTGAACAAAGGGCGTTACTAAAATAAGGCGCCCACCCAAGCACCTTATAGTGCATCATAACAACCCGTCACACTAAGAACAAGGGGCGTTATTAAATAAGGCACCCACCCGAGCTTTTTAAAAAATTTAATGCACTTAAGATTTGTTGTCACTAATGCTAATAATTTACATTCTACATTGTATTATAACTCTCTTCTTTTCCCAAAAATGTTTTTTTGAAAATTTTCCATATTGTAACTCTTTACCAAAAAAACAAAAATCTTTGAAAACTTTCCATATTCAAAATGAAATGCAATCAATTTTTTTATCCGTCAAACTTTCAAATGACTTGTACTTAAAACAACATGATGAAAATTTCTCTTGCATTTTGTTTTGTCGGCCTATTAAAGCTTAGTTGTTTGTAGAGCCATTAAACCTTACCTCGCTTAACTCACTCACTCAAGCTTTGCAACAACACTATGACAATTTTCGGGTCATGAGTGAGACAAAGAGATTCGGCCGCCAGGGTACGTTTAGTTGCAGTTCACTTATAATGAAAGTAAAAACAATCATTCAATCAATTCTCTGTCAATCCATGACCACTTTTGTGGTCTTTTTTGACTACTGACCCAACCCTTTACTACTACATTTCCTCCATGCTATTGTATGTTTCCCTTTGGAACTATTATGGCTAATTAAGGTCATGGGCAGCTTGGGAAAGAAACAAAACCATCCAGTTGATCTAGACTTGGTGTTTTCTAGCTATCCCTTTCCTTGCCATATAATTGTCCCAAATGGACTCCGCAGCTTACTGTATTATTTACTTATTTATTTATTTAATTATCTATTTATTTACTTTAAAGGAAATTTTTTAACACAGAAATTAATAGCTAGATTTTGTAGATATTGAGAATTTTGCATCATCAGATGTTTTCATAGTTTTTTTAATTTTTTGGCAGCAATAAAATGTATAGTCAAATTTGTGCATATATGAATAGCAAATTTTGCATGGACCAAGAGGGCGTTTATCAAGGATACAATATCAAACACACTCATGCACAATATAAGTTTGCAATATTATTGTGTCCTTAATAAACACCCTCATACACAATATTGCAAACTAGGGTAGTAACTAGAAGGGAACAAACCAATGATCATTGCCATTGGGTTTAGGGTGGTGTCATCTAGTCCAATGATCTATGTCTGCTTCTTTGATTTCAATGCTTTCAATGCTTTGCAATATCTTGAGTGATTGTGGCACCACACTCAAACCCATCTTTTAATTTAAATTCATTTTGACTTTTAACAATCCACCATGGATGTCTCATATTTCTAAGAAAGTTCAAATTCAAAGGAAAAAGTTGGAACTACAATCGGAGGTTCTCATGAAAAGCTAGAATTGAACAACATTGATCTCAACTCTCAACATAGAATGTTCGTGTCATTTGTATTTTCAGGTTGAAATGGATTATTCCTTATCCAACACACTAGTATTATAATTTTTTAAGGTTTATTGGGAACGTTTCGTATATGAAAAAAAACCCAAAATTTTAGCTAAATTAGTCTAATTTACACTAGAACAAAATTTCCTCAAAGAAATTTCCAACAAAACCATAAATTATTTTTTTTCCACAAAAAACACTGGTGGTAGACACTGGGAGAAGTCTACATACTGCAAGTGGGTGGGATCTGCTCTAATTGTTCAAATCCCATTAGACTGCAAAGTAAAGGACCTCAAATCAGAAAATACGATAAGTACATGAGCCAGTTCCACACTAATTATATAATTTTCAGAAATGTTGAAATTTTCAAAAAATAAAATAAAATTCTGAAGGGAAATAAAAGAATTTGATGCAATATTTAGGAATATATATCATCTGTCAAAATGGAATCCTCAGAATTGATTAAATAATTAATCATTCAACAACCCTGTGTCAAAGTGGCCAAGGTACTAGTACAATATCATCATAGATGGGTTGAGTAATACCAAAGTTCCAATGTTGACATGATTTTATTGCTTGGAGCAGCCAAAACTAAGGTCTCCCGGTCTTTGGACCTTAGTTTGCAATCCCTGTTTGATCCCCAGTTTGAGTGAAACTAGGTATCAGTTCACAAGATTTGCAGTATTTTATTTTGATATCACTTTGATTTAAAGGAGAATATGAATGGTGGGTCAAGATGCAGCTAAAGCAAGTCCAAAACTGGGGATTGGAAGTTCAAGGAACCTCCTGTGAGGACCAGTTTAGGTGAAAAAGCCACGTAACCCGTTCACAATATTTCCAGGATTTTATTCTGATAGCACTTCATTGAAAGAACAATATACTGGGAGTTAGAAGCTCCTATTAAGACCACAGACAACCAGTTTCATCCCCTGTTTTTCATGTAGTGTTATCATTTTGATTTCACCCCCAGTTTTGGCAAAACTGGGACCCAGTAGCCTCAGTTTGAGATCCAATAACTCTAATATATTTGAAGGTATTGTTGTTGAATTTGTAACAAGCTTAACATATGTTTAGACTTCAACCCTTAATTTGTATTCTGGTCTGCAAATTAATCCAAAATACTAACCCTCAATCAGGTTTAGTTGTTCTTCACAATGCTTAAACAATCTGGGGATCTCATCTTGCATCCCCAGATTTACCTTGCGTCCCCAGATTTTATTTGCAAGAATGCCACCATTAAAAAATCACCCAAAATATTTTTGGGCAATTTTGTGTGCCCTTCAATACTGCCCTATGCAGTATACACATAAATAAGAAAGAAAGAAAGAAAACAAAGAAAAGAACACAATCAATGTTTTTCTTTTTTTGGCTAATTTTCACAAATTTTTTTTACCTGAAGAATATGATTTCAACACATTCAAAGGATTTTTGTGAAAAAAATGTCCATATGAATGGCACTAATACACACCAGATTTGGAAAATTTTAGTTGAATTAAATTGACCAGCTTTCTACAATAGGTTCCAGCATGTAGCCAAAATATAAATTGATTCCTAATTTTTTTTCTATTTTCATTTATGTTCTATAGCCAAATCTTGTTGGGTTTTTTTTTTCCCAATTTCGTAATGTAGTTGCACTTGTGATCATCTAGAAGAGGAATTAGTCAAATTTTGCTACAAGTCAGAGAGAAAAGTAGAAAATTTTAAGAATAATGCTATTTTTTTTTATCTATTGGAATTTATATTGTACAAATATGGCAATTGCAAACAAACAAAAATTCCTCAAAATCTGGCAACTTTGGCAAAAACAAATTCCACAAAAAAAAAATCCTTGTATGAGTTGAACTGGATTTTTCTTGTTGCCGAATGACAAAAATTACCCTCCAAAAAAATTCGAGGATATCACCCACAATATTTGCACATGCAATACCCTAGTTACCTTGACGGCTTCAGCAGAAATTGTATTGTTTTAGAGATTCTAAAACATAATAATAATAATTTTCTTTAAGAACATTTATTCTTGAAGGAAAATGAAAATGATTTTCAACTATTTAGAAAAAAAAATTCCAAATAAAATATTAAAAAGTAATTAATTATTCAACAAACAATGTGCCAAAGCTACCCATGTACTACAAATGTGTAGTGTTCCAAATCCTTGACGTTGAGATAGGTAAGTATAAACAACTGTGTGTGTGATCTGTCAGAACTTGTATTCGATGTTGAGCTCCAGCAAGATACGGTCTCCACTGTTCGAATGCCGTGATGATTGCCAGGAGTTCCTTATCGTAGACCTGATAGTTGATTTTGGCACTGGTTAGCTTTCGTGAATAAAAAGCAACTGGATTCAACAACCCATCTATTCCAAATTGAGATAGAATAGCTCCCAAGGCAAAATCTGAAACATCCGTTTCCACAATGAATGGCTTGGCAGGATCAGGATGTATCAAGATGGATGCTGAGGTGAATGTCATCTTGAGAGTATCAAAAGCAGCCTAAGCCGTTAGATTCCATGAGAAGGGCTTGTCTTTGCAAGTCAAGGTTGTTAACGGTGTTGTGATCTTGGAATAGCCTTTGATAAATCGACGATAGAAATTGGCAAACCCCAAGAAGCGTTGAACGTCCTTAACCGAGGATGGAGTAGCCCAACACTGGATGGTCTCGACCTTTGACTTGTCCATGAAAATGCCATCTGGAGAGATCACGTAGCCGAGGAACGCCAATAAAGATTTGTTAAATTCACATTTTTCCATCTTGGCGTATAAGCCATGCTCTCGGAGCGTCGCAAGCACCAATCGTACATGTTTGTCATGGGTTTCCTGGTCCTTGGAAAAGGTCAAAATGTCATCCAAATAAACCACGACAAATTTGTCCATGTACTCCTGGAAGATATCATTCATCAGATGCTGAAAGACTACGGGTGCATTGGTGAGGCTGAAGGGCATGACCGTGTATTCGAAATGGCCGTAGCGAGTGCGGAAAGTTCTCTTCCATTCATCACCGGGACGAATCCTGAGTAAGTTGTAGGCTCCACGGAGGTCAAGCTTGGTGAAGATTTTCCTGGTACGTAGCCGATCCAAGAGGCCTGAAATCAAGGGCAAGGGATATCGATTCTTTTTTGTTATCTTGTTGAATCCACGATAATCCACACAGAGTCGAAGGGAACCATCCTTCTTCTTGACAAACAGAATTGGGGTGCCGACTGGAGACTCGGAATGCTGAATGAACCCCTTGGCAAGGTTTTCAGTAAGGTAATCATGCAAGGCTTGGAGTTTCGGTTCCTTTAGGCCATAGATAGGACCAAAGGGTGGTGAGTGTCCTTCTTCTAGATCAATCGGGCAGTCATATGGACTATGGGCGGGGAGCTGATTAGCATTAATCTTTTCAAAGACATCAACAAAGTCCTTGTACTTCTCGGGAAGTTTGACAGGTGTTGGTTCTGATTAGGGGTTTTTGCTGTTGGTTGGGTTGACATGGATGGCAAAGACTTGAAGATTCTTAGCAGCCCGACAGAAAAGGACAGCTCCATCAACGAAGATCCGGACAGGGTTGGTTTTCTGGGTAGGATTCTTGACAAGATTCTTGACAGGACAAGGTTTAGTTCTAAACGGGGAGTTTTTGATTGCAGGACTTGACATAACAGACTTGAGAAAATTGGAATTGGTTCCGACCCTCTTTGGGTCTTTGACCACAAGGATCTTAGCAGGACTAGACAAAGTGTTTTTCTGAGCATGGGGTTCTTAAGAGGTGCACCTTTGTGCGCTGAAGGTGAGGGTTCTAGATCGCCAATCAATGATAGGATTGTGCGCTTCTAGCCAAGGCAGACCAAGGATGATAGGATGGTGAGGGGTGGAGATGATGTTGAGAACAATCTTCTCCGTGTGCTTGCCGATACAGAGTTCTAGAGGGGTTGTCTCATGTGTGATTGCACCAGAATCAATGGTTCTCCCATCTATAACCTCTACCGGAACAAGGGTTAACTTCTTAACCACAGGGATGTTGTGTTGGGCGACAAATGTTTGGTCAATGAAAGAAGAGGTGGCGTCGGAGTCCACCAATGCTGACACTTGTGGTATGTCTTCTGAAATACAAATGATGTCCACATACTGAGTGAAACTGGGATTGGGACCAACAGCGGAACAAGAGATTTTGCAAAAGTGGTGTTGGGTGAGATCCAGTCGCACGGCTCCTATTGTGATTGGATGTTCTTGTTTTCCAACTCTTGGGGAGTTTCCACAGCTTGTACTTGAAGTTTGACAAGCTTTGGAGGGCACTGGCGAGCTATGTGCCCTGGGTTGTCACAGTAAAGACACAAGTTGTTTGTCCTTCGGCGAAGTTTGTCGGCTTCTGTCAAAGGTTTAAACTTAGCTGCGTCGATATGCATCGAGGTAGGTCCAAAAGAGGCAGGTCGGGCAACTGGTGTTGTTTGGGGAACTAAGGCAAACGTAGTAGGCCGATTGTTCCAAAGCTGGGCGTTGGAGGTGACTTTCTTCTCCTGGTGACGTTCGAACAGACGATTATCGCATCGAATTGCCTGGGTGATGGCTTCACTGAAGGAAGAAAGGTCTGCGAGTGTCAACAAAAGATCTTGAACATCATCACGAAGCCCACAGCGAAATTTATCAATCAAGGCAGTTTCTCCCCAATTAACGTCGCAATGAAGCTGCCTGAATTTTGAGGCGTAGACGATGGCCGAACGTGTCCCTTGCTGGAGGCGAAGCAGCTTGTTGGCTGAAGTCCTGGCCTTGTCACTATCCCCAAACACTGCTTCAAATTCTGCCATAAATGCGTTGAAATCTTGTAGGAGAGGGGATGATGTCTCCAGGATGGGAGCAAACCATGCTGCGTTGTCCCACTGAGTAGGGTTCCAACGAATCCTACACGAGTGGTGTCATCAAAATATCGACGGGGGTGTAATTGCATGATCAGGCGTACTTGGATAACAAAGCCTCGAAATTTGAAGCGTGTTCCATCAAACTTTTCTGCCAGACTGATCTGGCGCTCTAGGGCGACCATTACAAGAGCAAGAGGTACTGGGGCAGGAGGTGGTGGCTGATTCTCTAGGCGGGTCACTGAGTCTCTAAGCATGACATTTTCTTGTTAAAGGTGCTGAAGGGCTGCGAGGATTTGAGTGAGATCGATGTTTGATTCTGAATTGTCCATGGTGGTAGTTCTCACACTTTTGTACGAAGGTCTTGATAATGTATTTGCGATTCCCAATCTTCAAACTCCTTCCTTCAAGATCTCCCAAGTTGTATTTGCTCCACTTCAAAACTTTTGCTTTGATGTCTTTTCAAAACAAACTTCTGTCATAGCAACTTTGCAAAGCTACACTGTTCACATATGACCTTGGATTGCTCTAAAATTTTGGTGAAACATGAGCAACTATGTTAACTACCTTCTCTCAAAATTTCAGCCCTATTGATGATGACCACAAAGAGATATCACTTTCAAAAGAAACTGACTTCAAAACTGAGACTGAAACTTCAGATGCTTGGATCTCTCTCAATACAAATCGAAATGGCATGAAATTTCTTTCACACATATATTCCTATATGATCTATAAGATCACAAAGCTGCAAACTCAAAAAAGCTTAAACAAAGGAGATATGACCAAAAAACCAGATCTGACACAAAATTTTCAAAAGCTCATAACTCTCACAAAACATATTTTTTTCTTTTGAAACTTTGAGAATAGAAGCAACCTATAGTCTTCTATAACCTCTTTAAGCTGCAGACTCAAAAAAGCTTAAACAAAGGAGATATGACCAAAAAACCAGATCTGACACAAAATTTTCAAAAGCTCATAACTCTCACAAAACATATTTTTTTCTTTTGAAACTTTGAGAAAAGAAGCAACCTATAATCTTCTATACCCTCTCTAAGCTGAAAACTCAAAAAAGCTTAAACAAAGGAGATATGACCAAAAAACCAAATCTGACATAGAATTTTCAAAAGCTTATAACTCTCACAAAACATATCTTTTTCTTTTGAAACTTTGAGAATAGAAGCAACCTATTATCTTCTATAACCTCTCCAAGCTGCAAACCCAAAAAAGCTTAAACAAAGGAGATATGACCAAAAAAACCAGATCTGACACAGATTTTTCAAAAGCTCATAACTCTCACAAAACATATCCTTTTCTTTTGAAACTTTGAGAATAGAAGCAACCTATTGTCTTCTATAAACTTTCCAAGTTTCACTCCAAGATACCTCTAGCTACTTACTAAAACAACAAAACAAACAAACAAGAAGAAGGAGCAGATCAAACTGTTATGGACCGACTACAAACAAATGGTGAATTACAAGACAAGACAAGTTTTATTGATTCATCAACTGGTGTTGATCTGCTGAAGAGTTATTCCCTAGAACATCTCCTTTTATAACCCTAAACCATATTAGTCCCAAAATATCCTAGGCCATGACAATGTGGGTTTCATTATGAACATAACAACTATGGTTTATTGGCCATCAACCTAATCTCACAACCATAATAATCAAATGGAAAATTATTGTGATCAAATCTTGGAATGATTTCAATAATGCCAAAATGGATTACAACATAACCTTTCTTGTTTATTCCCAACCTTGTTTTTGCCCTCTTAAGGTTTTGTGGTTTAGTGGAGGAAATGCACAAGTTGGGCTTGTATAATAAACCCCAACATGGTATATCACTTATGTCTTGTAAATTTGTATGGAATAACAAGCCCAACCAAACCTTGCAATTCTTACACCTACACCCTCACAAACATTTAAATAGATAAGGGTCGATCCATGGTTGGGTGGAACAATTTGTCACACATGAGTACTTTTTTTTAAAACCCAAAATTGGGCCATTTTTTCTTTTTTTAGTCTAAAATTGTAAGTAAACCGAATGTATTTATTCCATGTCATTATGGGCACCCATAAAACATTTCTTCCTTTAAACATGTATACAAAAAAAAATTCAAAACACATATTCCTTAATATGATATGGACTTTTTGGAAAAGCCTCCTCTTTAGAAATTCAATGATGAAAACATCACCCCAATCCAACACCATATGCCAAATATATGAATTTGCAAATAAAATTTTATTTGTTTTTAAAAATAATTTAGAAATTAAAATTATTAGAAATCGAAAATTCACATTACATTTTGAAATCACCTAATTTCATGCCTTTTTGTCCATGATTAGTTTTAGGGTCTCAATTGTTTAAATTTATTTCAATATATTTTTAAAATATATATAGTCATTAGACTTTACTTGGCCACTAAGTAGGATGAAAGCATTTGGGATGAACATTCAATTACATCCATATCATGGTTTCCATGTGGATGAAAAATGTTGATTTTAAAAAATAATTCAAAATAATTCAAAAATAATTTACCACGTGGCAAGTTTGGATTAAGCTCATACTTGATTTTTTCATAACTACAAGTTTAGACTTTTCTTTTGAATGAAAGATAAAATGGAGGTTTAAATTGGACCTTTTGAACCGCTTTATTCTAAAACTTTTTCAAGCCTCATGGACCTTCCAAACATGCCAAACCTCCTAGGTTCAAAAGAGGTTCATCAAATTGTAGCACAAAAAACGATGTCGATGGAATTCGATTCCTCCCATTACCACCCCCCATCATCCCTTCATTCATTTTTTTAGTTGCATCCAATGCATATGTTGCTAGTAGTTGTTATTTTTGCTTGCAACAACAAAGACCAAGACAATGAAAATGATAACTTCCCAACTACCATTGAGTTACTAACGATGCTCCCAAAAAGGCAATGGTGCCCCCTCCTTTGTTTTTTTGATGTTGTTGTCAACCACATAAAAACAAGGAGGATAGCCCCCACACTTGTGCCTTGTTGCTAGTTCCATTGTAATATAATTGGAATTTGACAATGACAATAGTGGCATCATTGCCATTGCTAAATTGTTTGGCTTAAGTGCTTCCTCACCAATGCAACATACGAGAGAAAGGGAAAGAATGACAAAAATATATAGATAAAATGAAGTGAGGGCTTTTTTGGTTAATAGGACCTTCCCCAACTATGTTGTGTTTTTGTTTTTTTCACACCTCCCATCACACCACATTTTCACATTTTAGGCACCCATGCCCAATTGGGGTTCAACTCTCTAAAAAGTGTTATAATCACATCAAATAAAACAAAAAACACAATGAAACAAAAAAAACATTTCCATGGCACTTGTTGCAACAAAAGCCCACGTTAAACACATAACAAAAAGTATGTTTAAACAAACTTAATTTATATACAACAAAACCCAACTATACTCAATTTTTAGCGAATTAAAATATGATACAACTTAATAAACAAGTATAAATTTAAGCCCAAAGTACAACAACACACAAGACCATGTGCCAAAAAATTTGGAATAACACAAAAAAATTACAGAGCAAGTAATAATGTGTATTTTGAAATCTTAAATCACAAAAAATAACTTGAGACACATAACTTGGTATTATATCCCAAACATGAAATAACTCCAACCTTGTTCACATTTGAATAAGTTCCAACCTAAAACACAATTTGTTACCCTAACCTATATTAAAACCAACATAATGATGATTTAATTAAAAAATTAACATAACTCACTCAAAATGATTTATCAATTTAAATACCTACTAACTTTAGTGTTTAAAGGTTTATTATGGTGGAATGATCTTGTCTAATATAATTGTTTGTTCATTTGATAGTTTAATAATTATTGAATAAATTATAAACCTTGTACCATTTGCATTTCCTTGTCATGTAGTTTTGGGGTTGAACAATTCATATCAAATTAGATGGCAACTTTGATTAATGATTATTTTTGCAGTTATTGAAGATTAAAGTGACTCGTTGGTAATTGGTAAAAATCAATGAAAATAACATTAATCTACAAGTTATAGAATATGATATAACAAAAATCAATGGAAAAGTTGAAAAAAGGTTGGGAGTGGAATCACCATACTATAAAGGTGGATTCACATTTGATTGCAAATCATCCATAACACAATGGTAAATATTCTCCAAATTTTGTAAGATCCATGCATAAAGGTTAGGTAACATCAAATATGATGTGTATGTTTATGTGGCAATTAGTGTGACAACAATGTTAAGGAAATGGTAGGAAGATGGTAACTAAACACCAAATTTACAAAAACCTTATATTTGCAGTTAAATGGTAATGTTAATTAACATCCCATAAAAGGGTTTTTAACTCAATGTTAGCATTGTCAACCAGTGTTCCTTAAGCCTTGACACTAGCAAGCACTAAATAGATGCAACGAGATAAATGCAGCACTAGGTTTGACACAATTAATACAATACAATATAGTGCCCAATAAGAAAAAAATTCAATTCTTTTGTTTATGTATTCGCACAATGGGGAGTGTGTTCACAATAAAATGTCGAACACCCACCCACTTGGTTGCTTAAAAATGATTGCTTAATTTGAAGTATTCATTGAATATTTTCCAAAAATCTTTTTAAAAATCATCAAAAGTTTTAATTTTTTTTATACTATTATTTTAAGGTTTACATTCAAACTTTGCCCAAAATATGTCATTTGAAAATATTTTCAAGGCCATTAACATGCCCTTTTTGTATTAAAATGGGTGGTCATGAGTGTTTTAAATTTGCTTTTGAATGTCTTTCATTTATTAGATTAATTTTAAATTTATTCAAATGTTCCCATGGTATAATTTGAATGATATTATATAGATTAATCCAAAAATTTCCACAACAATTTAAATTGCTCTATAGAATATGAAATATTAAGCATTGGTTATGATGAAAAATGGTCATTTTATTGTGAATTCATTGTAGGGGATGGTTTATTTTTTAAAAATATATATCTTTAAAGTAAAAAACCTAACATAATGGTTGGAATCCCTTTATAGCCCAAAGGTCATGGGTTTGAACCTTTTTTTGAATTATCTTTTTCATTCGTGAAGGAAATGGATGAAAACAAATTCCTGAATTAAAAAAAAGGTTTAAATTGTTCCCAAGGAGCAACCATGTTCCCAAAAGATCAAGGTTTAAGTTGCCCCAAGGAACAACCATGTTTTGGGGGGGGGGGGGGGGGGGATTATTTCTCTCTAAAGACAAAATTGTTCCCCATGAAAAAAAAGGTTTAAGTTGCTCCTTAGGGCAACTTAAGTTATTTTTCCCTAGGGACATGATTATTCCTTAAGGTAAAGTCAACTTCTCAAGGAATAATGAACTTCATATTTTTTTTATATAGGCTTGTAACCTATAATTGGAAAGGTCTCAAGGAAAGCTACAACTTTGTAGTTGTAAACAAGTCAATCAAAATTCACATGCAAAAATTATGTACACACAAAGTTTTTGACAAATTTGCTCCTTAGGGGAACATGATTTAGGTTGTTCCCCATGGGAATTGCTCTCAATTCCCTTGGGGAGCAATCTAAACCGTGTTCCCTTGGGGAGCAACCATCCCCCAAGGAACAACTTAAACCATGTTCCTTAAGGGAGCAACCATGTTTGAAACTTTGTGTGAACATAACTTTTGCACGTAAGTTTTGATTGAAGTGCTTCAAATTACAAAATTTTAGCTCTCTTTTAAATCTTTCCAATGATATGTCACAAGCATATATTTTAAAAAAAGATGATTGTGATTGCTAAAAGATTCGGAACATATGTTTCTTCAAGGAACTTGGGGCCTTTCCTTGGGGGAAGTTCATTGTTCCCCACGGAACTTAATCCCTCCCAGGGGAAAAATTATGTCCTTGGGGAGAAGGAGCTTAAGTTGCCCCCAAGAACAACCATGTTCCCCAAGGAACAAATGTGTTTGAAATTTTGTTTGATCATAATTTTTGCATATGAATTATGATTAAAATGTTTTCAATTACAAAGTTGTAGTTTTCTTCTAAACCTTTCCACTGATGAGTCACAAGCCTATATAAAACAAAAAATTAAATGACTATGATTGCAATAAAAATCATAACATATGTTTCCTCAAGGAAGTTGGTTTTTCCTTAAAGAACAATCATGTCCCCGAGGAGGAGTTTAATTGCCCTAAGGAGCAATTTAAACCTTTTTTCTTTGGGGAATAATCATGTTTCCTAGGGAGAAGGAGTTTAAGTTGCCTCAAGGAACAAATGTGTTCGAAATTTTGTTTGATCATAACTTTTGCATATGAATTATGATTGAAGTATTTCCATCTACAAAGTTGTAGTTCTCCTTAAAACCTTTCCAATGATAGGTTGCAAGAACATATAAAAACAAAAATGAAATGACTATGACTGCAAAAAGATTCAAAACATATGTTTTCTTGGGAACTTAGGCTTTTCCTTGGGGAAAGTACATTGTTATCTAGGGGAGGTGCCTTTCTCCCTAAGGAACCTGGGCCCTCCCCAAGGAAATTCCATTTTTCACTAGGGAACATTTTTTACTTTATGGGGAATTTACTTGGGACTAACACTTTGTTTTCTTTTGCTTAAGGGAATTATTTCCTAAGGGCAACTAATTTTTTTTAATTATTTAAATGTTCTATGGATTTTTTCAAAGGCAAATAATTTTTTTAAATTATTTAAATGTTCGATGGATTTTTTCATCCACTTCGTTTGTTGAAAAAAAACTAGGGGGAGGATTGAACCCTGAACCATTGGGTCAAAGGGAGGATTTAACCAATACATCACATTATTTTTCTTTGAAATTATTATGTAAGAAAGATACTTATAACATTAATCATTGTGCAATTACAATAAATTTTTTTTGATTTCTTGTTGTTGTTGGGCATTATACTGTAGATGCGTCAAACTTGGTGTTGCATTTAATTTGTTGCGCATGTTTAATGTTTGCCCCTAACACAATACACCCACCCACCGCCACTTACCTAATTACCTACTTAATTACCACCCATTCATTTGTTCGCCCACCTCTTATCTAACTACCCACCCATGCATTCATTTACCTTCTTATGCACTTTCACCTATCCATCCATTCACCTACCTACACCTTCTCAACAACAAAAAAAAACATGCAAAAGATACATGCAATCATCGAAAGTGCAAATGACGATGAAATTTTTTTAGGGTTTGACATTAACCCGACTATTAGTTAACACTACAATATCATAGATGTGAATGAAAATTTTAAAAGCTAATTTAACATTGTATTTTATAGTAAATATGTTTAAGTCTTAAATGGTTATCTTGGTGTTAAGAGATTTAACGCTAAAGTTTTTAACATCGAGTATGATTGGAACATAAGAGGTGAAGGCTACCGCCCAACTAGACAATAAAGTTGTAATTATTAATGAAGAGGATGGAATAATAAATATTATATAAGTGTGTGAAAATAAATAATTTAAGATATTACAAATTCCAATATAACTAGTGTGAACCCGGTGCATAATGCACCCATAAATACCATGAAGTCCCCCAGTTTCTTTAAACTTGGTTCATGTTTTAGTTTTTTTTAGAAACTTTTAATTTTTTTTAATTTAAATTTTATGTGTTTTCTATTTTTATTATTATTTTGTATAATAAAAATAAAGTGTTTTTTTTTCACTTTTATATATATATTTATTTGGATGCAAGTTTGAAGTTTGGAAAAAGAATACACACCTCATTATTTTTGCGTTTTTACTTTTTTTTTTGTTTATGTTTGTTTCATGTTTTTATTTTCTATTTTTATTTTTTCTATCTTCATTTTTTTTCTATTTTTATGTATTTATTTATTTATTTATTTATTTTGTTTCTATTTTTATTTATTTATGTATTTATGTATAATTTTATTATATTTATGTATTATTTTAATAATTTTTTTTAGGAAATGGCACTTCGCTTGGCCCCTTGCAGCGGTTGCCTTGGCCGCCCTGCCTTGCCCTGCCCCTGCTTTATTTTATTTTATTTATTTTCTTAAAAATGGCACCTCGCCCGGCCCCCCGCAGCGGCTGCCCTACCCGCCCTGCCCTGCCTTGCCCTCCCTTGCCTTGTTTGTCACCACAAACAGGGAACGAGCTCCACATCTATCATCTGGGTCTTGTTCACACTTGTGCTAGGTCCATCAGTTGTCAGTTATAGCTCTGTCACAGACAGACACACTGACACACTGACAGACTTAATGAATTAATATATACTAGTGGGTGCCCGTGGCCGAAGGCCATTGTGAAGTCCCCCATGCCTTGAAATCAATTCCTTGAACAGAAATCAAATCTGTTGTAAATAGATCCATGAGATACCATCACTGATCAGATTCAGTGATTCCTTCTTGTATTGGCTAAGAGGTACCCATGCCTTGCCATCTGCACCATCCGTGTAACAATTGCATTATCTGCAAATTCAAGACATTCATAACCCTGTTTGCAAAGTAAGAATCAAACAAAAAAGTTTCAGACTTGTAGAAAAGTAATTTCAGAGCACTTGAGGTTTGCATGATCATGTATGTGTAGCCAACTGATGTTGTCAATGAGGTAATGGTGTTGTAGGTATATGCACCATCAACAATACGATACAATAAGATGTTTCGAGTAACAATTGCATTATCTGCAAATTCAAGACATTCATAACCATGTTTGCAAAGCAAGAATCAAACAAAAAAGTTTCAGACTTGCAGAAAAATAATTTCAGAGCACTTGAGGTTTGCATGATCATGTATGTGTAGAAGTTCTGCAATTTGGATTTTCACAATGTGGAATCGGTTATAATATCCATAACCTCCTGTGTCAGAGTTCAGTAAAGCCCTGCCCCTGCCCCTACCCTGCCAGGGACAGGAGGGACAAGAGGAGGAAGTTACACAGGGAACGGGCAGTGGTTTTTTTTCCTTTTGCTGCCAGGGACAGGAGGAGGAAGTTACACAGGGAAGGGGCAGTGTTTTTTTTTGGAATATGGGTTTCAGGACCTGGACGGACAGACAGACGGATAGACACCACTGTAGCTTTAATATATAAGATGATGTGGCAGGATGGTGAACATTGGTAAAGTAATGATAAAAAATTTAAAAAAGAAGAAATGGGTGTACATGGTATTGAAAACCATGTTGATTTCATTGTAATTAATGAATTTGATATAATGAAAAATGTTCCAAATGTAACTTTTCAACAAATGTGCCAAAAAGAATTTTTCAATTGCAGTTCAAATTGATTTTTTTTGTTTTCATATGAAAAGAAGTTTGAATTCCTAACAAATTCCCATTAATTACATCTAACTAGGGGTACATGTATGTATTTGTTATATCCCTTAAGTGTTAACATGAGTGTTTACCTTTGAAGTCCAATTTGTAATCAATTGCAATCAAGGCATTTTGGATTATATCATTTTCATTATTTTATAAGGCTCACAAATGATGGTTGTTTGGGTTATTACAAATTATTTAGTTGGAAAATTTAACTTGATTGGTTATTGAGTCTTTATTAAACAACAATTGAACATAAACAAAATAATTTGCTTAGTTATTGGACATCAATATCATAATCAATAATATTTCCCATATGTATATCACTCATTATAACAACTAATTATTTAACTTTTGAAAACCATTGAACCTCATCCATAATGGATATGAGGTGGGGAATGAATCATAGCTATTGGATAACAATTTATAAGTGCATGAATCATCATTTTGAAATGAAAATCATCTTTTATGCAAAGTTTGGTTTTTCATCTTTTTGTTTTCACATATATAAAAATCTCAACAACATACAAATGAATCCATGTTGGCAAGGTCACGACATAAAAATATCTCGAAGTAGAAAGTATGATATCATGGTTTTGTTTTTAAAAACTATGTACAAAGTAGAATACTTTCTATCCTAAATAGGTGAATGATACATATTGGTGGGCGGTTACATAGGTGAGTGATACATATCAATATTGGTTTCACCCATGTGCAAACCACTCATCAATATGTGTCTTTCAACTATTTTGAATGTATGTTAATTCGCACATGCTTGTGGGTAATACCTTAATTCTTTTCACTTATATTCACATTTTAATGTACTTACCACTATAGTTGGGCATAAATTAATTCAAAAAATGTAATGTATATATATATAATAAGAAAGATTGCCAAAAAAAGTTTTTAAAAAAATTCCTAACATATTAAGAAAGAATGACAACATCCCAACTACTTGACTACCATGTTTTATTCCACAATCTTAAGGTACCTTTTCTAATTATTCTTTTGTTGAAATCTTAGAATATTAACAACAAAGTTATGAATGGTCAATAATGTTGGATTGCTTGATATGCATTTGTTAAAAGATTAATTATCATTTAGGTCCACATAAGAATTTGAAAAATGTTGGTAAGAGAAGGGTGAAGACCCATTGTATAAATTTAAAGATGATTTACTTATAAACAATATGTACTAGTTTTTGAAGTTTTCATTGGTTATAGTGACAAACCATTAAAAATTAGTTCGTGACTAGAATAAACTAAGTCCATTAAAAAACCCTCATACATTCAACAAAATGGAACCTTGTCATAAGTTTGAATTAAAATGGACATATCCAAATATAATTGTGAATTTTTTTTTCTTGTGCTACCTTCCCAATTTTGTGATATTTGTCATTGTATCCTTTGAATAGAACATGTTTTGTCATCATTTTTTCTATTCCAATAGAACAACTTTTCATTGTTCTTTGTTAATTTTGCTTAATAGAAAGGTTTACTTTGAGCTTTTGTGTAGTTGTAATAGTCATATACACTAGTAGAAATCATGTTGTTTGCAATTAATCATTATGCAATTGCGTGCAACTAGGTGTCGTTTGCAACTACATTGGTTGTGCGTGCAACTAGTAATGTACAAAATGGACACATGCCATAAAAATCATGACTTGAACTAATACATACTTACGTTAATATACTAAATATATTTACCTAGGCTATGTATAATAGTTTTATAGCTTTAATACTAAAGTTAAACTCACGTTAACTAATGCTACCCAAGGCAAAACATTGGCTAAACCTAAGCTAAACTCACATTAATCAAGGTTAAATTAGCCATGATTTAACTAACTTTGGTTAAATTGATTTTAGCTAAACTAACTTTGGCTAAATTAATTAACCATGGCAAAAATAACTATGAGGTTAAGCTAAGTTTGGTTAAATTAACCATATCAAAACTAATTATGAGGCTAAATTCACCATGGGTAAATTAACTTTGATTAAATTAATGTTGGTTAAACTAAATTTGGCTAACCTAGTTTTAAAAATAAATTAGTTAGGAGCTAAATTAAATTAATAATGGCTAAACTAACATGATTAAACTAAACATGGTTAAATTAATTAGTAATTTAACCTTGTAGTTAATTTAATTATGGTTAGTTGACCCAAAATTAATTTACCATTTTTGATTGAAAATTTTAATTATTTTATGAAAAATTAGTTTATCTATCATTAATTTAGTCTTGTAATTAATTTAATCATTGTTAGTTTAACCATGTGGTTAATTTAATCAAAATTATTTTAGCCCAAAAAGAAAATTCGTATTATTACTCATTATAGTTAATCACATATAATGAATAAAAATATATTATAATTATACTTATAATTACTAATAATGTTACTGAATAATGGCTTGAATGTCATTATTCAATATTTATTATTATTATTATTAATTGTTTATAAATCGTACAATGGATGTTAACATTGAATATAATAATAATATTGTCCTTAGTTGTTGATTATATATATATTTCTTTCAATAACTATAATTTTAATTTTATCTATAGTATTAATTATGGTAATATATTTATGGCTAATAGGTTACAATAGTTTGGTATTAAGTACTTTAGCCCAGGTTAGTTATTAACCTAATTTATTTATTAATTAAAACTAAGTAATAATAATTTGATATGATTGATCATTAATTATTATAACTAATCATAATTATTATAATGTTATTTTAAATATGAATATTAGAACTCTTATTTATTAACCAATTAATAATAATATAAATATATTATATTGTTACTACCTATTAAGTTTTAGTATTCTTAATATAATCAATTCAACTAGCATGTAAACAAGATTAATATGGTTATTTGCATGTAGGTTGCAACTGAATTTTTTATCCCATATTTTTGCCATGGATTCCAAGTGTGCACACTATATAAAAAAATGCAATTGACTTGTTTACAAACCAAGTACCGAATGCCATTTAGGATGAGCCAATAAAAAAGGCTCAACCCCAAAGGCTAAACCCAAAAACAAAATTGGATTATTATAAACCTATTTACCTACCTACCTACCTGCAATGACCTACCTACCTCCTTACCTACTTATGACCTACCCACTTAATTAATTAAAAAAAAAACCAATGGGCTTTTTAAGTTGCCACGTGTCACCACATAATTGCTTTCACAAATGGATACTTGTCAAAATCTGATTCACATTTGATTGGATGGTCAAGATATTATTATTTTATTAATAATGATGAACATTGAGATAATGTTAAAATGCCACGTGCTACCATATAATTGAACTTCACATGCACAGGTGTCACCATGGGCAACCCTTGCAGAATAATGTATATGTATAAAATATAAATTCAAATCATATATATTTTTTGTATACATATTGTCGTATGTAATTGCTAATCTTGTGTAACTTGTCTTATGCAACTATGGAGTCTAGCAGTTGCATGTGTCACATGCAATTGAAAATTAGTTGCATAAGACAATTACAAAATGATAGTTCTCTTTTGGTGATATGTTTTTTGGATGAAGTATACTACTAAAATAATGTGAAATTTAGTTTGGACCTATAAATATGTCCAAGATATAGGTCCTTCCAAAGAGGGCTTGTAAAAGGAAATGACTATTTTTGATGGGCCAACCATTATGATTTGCCCAAAATGGTGATACCATACTTGCTTGCCAAGTTAGGTTGAAATTTAAATTCAAGGAAAAATGCCTAATAAATATTTGGCAAATGTGCCCAATTCTTGAAATTAAAATAAAATAAAATCACCTAATGTTTCAAAAAGTGTATGTTGTAAAAGTTGTTAGATTTCATAAAAATATATTTAATGCAATGAAGTTAGATTTAGGCATACAAAAAAACACGAATAAACACCCAAAGTTGTGACCATTCATATAACCAAATTGAACCAAATAGAGAAAAGGTTGAAATTAAATATCATTCAAATCAAGGACACAATTCTCTTCTATGTGAAAATTAATTAGACATTGGTTCATACTTTCTTCTACTTCAAGTTAAGATAAATATCATTGATGATTTTAGGATTGAAACCTTCTAAATTAACATCCATTTCCATATCCGTAAACAAGGAATTGATCCTATTAATGTGCTTCAATTTGAAATTTACAATCAAGTGCTTTTAGGGGACATTCACAATTAAGGTACTACTTTGGACACATGACCCAAGGATTTTGTTTTCATTAATTTCCAAATATAAAATCTGCATGGAATAATTTTAGGAAAAAAAAAGATAATTCGAGTTATTTTAATTTTCATGGTGATGGTGATTTTTCACATGCATATGTAATTATGCATCAATATTTTGGTAAAAAATTAAAAATGCAGAAAATGAATACATACCATTAAAAAACAACCTGACATGTTTCATGCATGATTATTTCTTACACATGTTAGCAACACCTAGCACCACAAAATAGAAGCCTAATCAATATAAAAACTCAAACCAAATGACCCAAAAAAAAAATCGTTTTCCTTTAAACCCTTTTAGATTGGATTTTGTAGCATTCAAAATGATTATATCATATACTATCTAATCAAATGCAATATATGAACATTTCCAAACATAAATGTATGCATTATTTATCTATGAATTAAAATTGAAGTCAATTGCACTATTCAATGCATTCCTTTTGATTCCATTAAAATGAAAATGGTTATAACAAGGATTCATATTATTTAAAATGATTCAAAACTACATATATATTGTATCCAAACTATTATTAGATTTTAAAATTAGATTAATGATATCATTTTAATTATAATCATACACCAATCCATTATAGTCGTGAAGTAATAAATGTAATAAAAATTCAAAATAGTCATTTGCAATCCTTTTTTGTTAGATCATCCTTTTTGGTACCCTAACCATGAATGTCCCCCTTAAAAATCCTACAATGCTCCCATCCATATTTGATCATTTCTTGATGTAAGCCCAAATGTACATATGATTCCCATAACCGTATGAATACCATCTCACAAAATGTGGGTAAATATGTTTGCAAATCACTTTGTTGATAGGTGTTTCGGCTTCCAATTGCATTTATATATTTCTTGTTGACCATGTTTTGAAATAAGAAGCAAATGCGCACTTTAAACGCCATTACAAGATAACATTACAAGGCTACAAATTGGATGTGCAATTTGTGGGCACAAATAAAAGACAAATGTTGGGGTACTTTTCTTTCGTCCAATCTTGAAATTTAAATGAACAATGGACATTCCAACAATCAATGAACCACACCATCTTTTGGTTGTCAGGTAAATCCAATCGTTATTGTTCTAATTAAAATTAATAAACCAAATTTATTTTGACAAAATGTTGGCATGTATGTAAGTTTGGCCATTGTTAGACAAAGCCAAGGTAAAACCATTATGATCCACAACCCTTTTTGCTTTAAGACATCTTGGTAATGACCTATTTGTTTGACAACTTGAAAACGAATCAAGTTTCCCTTTGCAATACATGAAATAATACATGTAATGGCACCTTTGTCTTTAATTTCAATTTGCACCACATCCTTGTTACATTTTTCCTCGATCGGTATTAACCACCAAGGATCCAAGGATATTGTATAAACACATCAAGTATGCAGTGTGATATGTCATGTAAAGCCTTTGAATTTCCCAATCATTAGGGAGCTTGCCATGTGCTGTTGGTGAACGTCAAAATTTCCAATCCAACTATTCATGCATGAACTTATGTGTAAACCACAATGTGACAATGATTTTTCCTAGGATGGATAACCTTTGCCTTAGCCAAGAATAATTGGTTGTACTATCCTTGCATGGAGGCATTGACTTGCTACCCACATTCCTAGCAAAAACTCACATAATCCTTGTATAATGTGAGGTTCTAGAATTAATAATGGGATCTCATTCTATACATGTGGAGCCCAAAAATGTGACCATTCCACCGTATGTGGCACATGCGGCTTCAACTCTCCTTGTGTAGTAAACTATTTATCAAAATGTGCTTCAACTTAGCTTGTCATAGGGCTAGTCTTGTATCTTGAATCTCTATAGACCTTTTCGAGTTAATTAACCTCATCTTTTATATTCATGTATTTTTTCACGGTAGCTAAAATGGGTGACCACAACTCATTAGAAAACCAATTTTGATACTTTCCTTGTTGTTGTTGCTTTTTGCTTGTCAAGTTGGCTTCCCCAACTTGGGAAAATTCACCAACAATTTATTGTCCAATGTTTGATGATTGCTTTGGAGAAGTTGGAGATGAAAATTCAAGGGTTGTAAGCTTTTCAAAATTTTGGGGATGTATTCTCTTGTGCTTCAGAATCTACTCCGACACATGATTAATGCCACTGGATGGTAATGACTTCATACCCCATGTTTGCATAAAATCCAAGTATACATCTTTATTTACTAATTGAAATACGTCTAATATGATATGAGTAGAGGTTTCATTGTGCTTGTAATTCAAAGAAAATGGAAAAAGTTGGAAGTTTTAGAAAAAAACAATGCAATGACATTTGTTGCCATTTTTTTTGACTTGAAAAAATGAAAAAAAAACATTAAGTCAAATTATTCTTTGTATTATTCACTCTAATGCATTTAAGGATTGTAAGTATAAAAATGTAATATGTAGAACAATATGAAATAAAGAGACAAACAAATCTATAAGAAAAAATAAAACCAAACTTTTACAGTGAATTGGGCACAAAGTTCAAGGGCATAAGGAAAAGTGTGTTGGTCACATGCATTTTCAAACGATAAGTTTATAAAGGAGCTTTCTATTTTCTTATAAGTTTCAATTGCTCAAACAACAAAGTCAAACTCATGACATAATGAAACAATCATCATACTTGCCTACAAGTTCGGAGAAATAGGAGATATGTGTAGAAACCATACCTCTTAAGTTGATGCTTAAAAGTTGCTCTTTATAAAACTTTTCAAAACAATGATAAGTAACAAACTTGAAACATAATCTCCAAAGTCGTGTGCTATTTAATCTCCAAATCTCCAAGTCTTATGTGTTATCTCCACTTGATGAACATTCCTCAAAATGTGAGTCCAAATGAAAACTACATTGTTTTGGAGCATCTCCCTTCAGATTCCCAGAAAATGAACTCACAGTTTGCACAATAACACTTGGTGATCATTTCTCCAGATCTGAGAACCTCAACTAAAACTACATCATTCAGTCATCTCTCTCCCATAATTTAAGGAGAGCCAACAACATTCTACTTCTACTCACTTCTATTGCACAACACGGATGAATGTTACACTTTTTTTCTTTTTTTTTGGTAATACTTGAAATTTTTAGGAATACCCATTCTAGATGATGTGAACCTTCTCCCAAGACAAAAGGGCTGAAGGGGGACGATGAGTCATAGATTTGATGTTCATGAAGGAAAAGTTATAAGGTATACGTATTACTTGCTCAAATGCTTTTGCTTTTCTATGGTTTTCATGCAACTTGTCATCTAGATGTTGTCCAAATGGAAATAAATGTCATGTTACCTATTAAAAGAATGCTAGTTTGTGTTGGGATGTGAAGCAAATGACAAGTCAACAACTACATTTGTGTGTTTGAATTGTTTGTGTTGGGGAGTTTTTGAAATGGTTGTGTTTATGCATGTTTATATTGATCACAAGTTGCAATTACAATCTAAGTTTTAATATTTTAATTTTTTTATAAAGGTAATACTTTCCTCTTAACTACTACTTTGTCATAATAACAATAATAATAATCCTATTACCTAATAATCTCCATGGCGTTAAATATTATTGTGGGTATCATTGAATCAATTCACCTTCTTGGGGTTATCATTGAGTCAAGATGCTCACCACACCCGAATGGGGAGCTTGTCATTTGGGCCGTTGTTTTTCATGTTCATAAAATATGATCATGTTTCAATAAAATTAAAGGGTAATGTGGCATACAAAAATTTGAATTTTGAAGGCCTCTTGTCACTAGCTTCTAGTATGAATTAAATTGTGGTTAAGAACATCTCCACCAACACAAGTAAAATTATTTGCACACTCTACTTTGATTAAAATATAACTTTTATATAGTGTGAAATAGGGTTTTGGACCTTGAAATTTGTAAAGGATACATTATAGCACTCCAACAAAACAAAAGGCCAATAAAAATAAATGATTGCATTTGATTGGTAAGCTATAATAATTGACCCATTTGATGGCATTTAAATAGTCTCTCACCAAATGTTGTCTAGCCTTTCATGTTTGTTGGTGAGAATGTGAATGAATTAAACGCTATATGTTGGATGTTGTCCAACCTTTCATGTTTGTTGGTGAGAATGTGAATGAATTAAACACTATATGTTGGATGTTGTCCAACCTTTCATGTTTGTTGGTGAGAATGTGAATCAATTAAACACTAAATGTTGAAAGAGATAAACACTTGTAGAGACCGAAATAGGGGGGTATGGGTGGAGATGGTCTAAGGTACACCGCTTTTTAGTTCACACACCCAGACATTGCAAAAAGGTAGGGCTAGATTATGAAGGCTTGTTATGTTTGGACACTCCATGTAAAACCATTAAAATTAATGTGGGTGGTATAGGTACCATGTATACATTTAAGAATTGGTGTTAACCCGAAATGTCGATGGTGTAGGTTGAAAGTGGGCTCAAACAATGGATACCATATATTATACAATATGATAATCAAGATGATGTTGTAAATGGCAATTTGTGAATCCAAAAATAATAATTAATCTAAAAGAAACCAAAAATCCTTCAAGATATTATAACTCTATAGCTCATCTCAAGTTTCAACACAAGCCAAAATATCATCTTTCAAAAACCCTCACATGATGAAAAAAAATAAAAAAATAAAAAATAAAAAGTATTTTTAGAAAGAGTCAAAGTAATTAGAATTTTCTCATAGTTCTAAAATTAATTTCAATGACCATGATTCACCATAGTTGGTGTTTAGACATCACAACTTTAGATTTCATACATCATTCATTGAACCGTTCCAAATTGGAATTTGTTTAGCCCAATTTCAAGTTCAAATTTATGTCTTTATATAAAAAAAATTGTTTCTAAACATCAAATACAGAGCATAATTTTTAAATATCTTCTTCACCAATTTTTATTTTATTATTAAAAATTAAATCTTAATCCAATTGTTGAATGGAATCAAATTAAAAAGTGAAAAATAAATAAATAAATAATATGAATAAAATTAAATTACATCTGAATTCAATTCAAGTTGCATGCAACAGCATTTGATTTTTTGAATTAAACTATTTATTTATTTTGTTCATCAATTGATTAGTTGATTATCATTTGTAGTGCACGGTAGTGTGGAGCCTAAGTTAAATATACTGAGGGTTTTAATGTTTTCCCACGGTAACTTGGTAACCGATGGCTTTATTGTTACACCACTAGCCCTTGGGAAGGGGAGCGGACCACTGGTTATAAGTTATAACCGATGGGTTTGTCAACACGCCACCAACCTTAGTTATAACCGGCGGGGTTTTGTCACATAGGTAGCATTGAGGATAACCGGCGGGTCTTCTCTTCACTCCACTAGCGCTTGATATAGCCGGAGGGTCTTTAGTTACACCACTAGCCCTGGATATAACCGGAGGTTCTGTCGTTACACCACTAGCCCTTGGGAAGGAGTGGGTCACCGGCTATAGCCAGTGGGATTGTTGTTAGTTGTTACCCGCTGCGGGAAGGTGGTAACCGGTTGGTTTGTTGGCGCACGTACACTGGGGGCACTTGGGGAAAGGTGGTGACGGGTTACAACCGGTTGGGGCTTTGTGGTTGTTGCCCCGTTGCAGACTGTGCATGGGATTTGGAGGGGAGAGCCGACGGGGGTCCCAAGCATTTCCCCTCGCGGAGAGCGCTCTGTTGCTTCCGCTGCTGCAGCAGCAGCTTCTTCGCCAAATCCCCGCTCGCAAGTTTGTGCTTTGTCGATCGCATACAGGTCGGTTCGGAATCTGTTGCTGTTGCAATCATCCGTGTTCCATAGGCGCTGGCTGGCTGGCTGCGTCGTCGCATCATCGCAATCCTCCTCTGTATTGTGTAGGCCTTTTCATTTTCTTCTCTCTCATCTCTTTCCTCCCCCCCCCCCCCCCCCCCTTTCTCCCGCGCCCCCCTTTTTTTTCCCTTTCATTAAAAAAAAAAAACATTTGGCTTGTTTGTTTGTGGGAGAATTTAGAACCCCGTGATCCATCTGAAGGAAGGTAGAGTAGGACTGTGGTTTTTTTTTCCTGAGGAGAATTTGTCTTTGCTTTTCTTAGTTGCCGGTGATGGTGGTGTGATCTTTGTTGTTTGCCGGTGATTTTTTTCCCGGTTCGTGAGCGTGTTTTGCGCAATTTTGTTGTTGCCCTCTGGATAAGCAGATCCCGTTTCTTTCGGTCTCCCATCGTTGGTCGGTGCTTCGAAGGCTTGAGAAAAAAGCTTAGATTAGATTGAAATCTAGTCTATTTTCTCGGTTGAGATTTTTGTTCTTATTTGCATTTTTGTTCTCTCTCTTTCCAACTAGTTGCTGTTTGGATCGATCAGGGCACCTGTTTGCCATCTTCACGGAAGAGGAGGAGTTTGAGGGGGAAATAAAAACACAATCGACGTGCTGCTGTGCTGCTGCGGACGGACGCAAAGTTCTTGCAGGAAGAAGAGAATATATTGCTATTGTTTTGTTTACGATTTCTTTGAAGGAGACTCGCATCGTCGTCGGCACCCGCGTTTCCTTGTTCTCTTGGGGTTTGGTTTTGCGAGCTAACCCCAATTTGCTGTGCACACACCGGATTATGCGCCGCCGCTGCTGATGCGAGACAGAGAGATCGGATATGCGACACAACAGGTGACGTTGTTCTTGTTGCCTGATACAAGACCAGGCGCATCACAATCCATAGACGAGGATCGTGCACAGATCGTGCAGCAAGCAAGGAGCGGCTGGCAGCGCGTCTGTCTTGTCTGTCTGATTGAGGCATGCCGACGCTGGCAGTTGAAGCAGGCGTGGTGAGTAGGATTATGAGTCAGAGAGAGGTGATGATTTCTTTGGCATGTCTATCCCTGGTTCTACTCACTCTTCTTCTCGACAGTGGGAATGCAGCCGTTTTGCTCCTCACAAGCAACAATGAATCCAGGTCTTTCCCGGACATGGAGGCCGGTTTTGGTACGCTGCCGCATGTCTTTTCCACTCCCTGGCTGCTCCTTCTGCCCCTTTCTTCAAGTTTTGCCTGATACATGCATACACTTACTTTCCTGAATTTTTTGCATGACAGTAGCAGCAGCAGCAGTAGAACAGAGTGTCTAAAAAAAAAACTTGAGAGCCTCTCTGTTGTTGTGTTTTGGTTCACAGCACCACATATTCCAGCTGGAGGTGTGGAGGGAGTACTTTTCGCAGCTGACCCTCTGGATGCCTGTTCACCTCTTACCAATCAGCCACAGGGATTGCAACCTGCTCCCTTTGCTTTGATAGCTCGTGGGAGCTGTAACTTTGATGTTAAGGTCAAGAATGCTCAAGATGCTGGGTTTGCTGCTGCTATTGTGTTCAACACAGATGATGGCATTGACGAATTGGTCACTAGTATGTCTTCTCTCCCTGTTGTCTTTTGCTCTCTTCATATCGTCTCTTGCTCCAGCGAATTGGGCCGTGGGTGAATTGTCATGAGGTGCTATCAAGAGCACAGTGATAGGACTATATCTCAATTCCTTTGCCTTTTTTTCTTTGGCAATAGTCCCTCTTTATTCCCTTTTGTCCAAAGGATCTGATTTTAGAGAGCACATCACCTGCAATATGTGCAACTTAATGATTTCCTTCAGTCTCTTGAGGAATTCAACTTCATAGTTTGCTGCAATTGCTGAAACCCTAACGGAGATTCTCATCAATCCTTGGGAGTTGTGAGGAATTGAGATCCTAAAGAAAAAGCCCAGGATTGATAAGTTAC
This sequence comes from Sphagnum tenellum, assembly GCA_963921925.1. Classification (NCBI taxonomy): domain Eukaryota; kingdom Viridiplantae; phylum Streptophyta; class Sphagnopsida; order Sphagnales; family Sphagnaceae; genus Sphagnum; species Sphagnum tenellum. The sequence goes on along the minus strand of OY998153.1, from coordinate 5,047,049 downwards.
CTCCAGAATCAAAGAATTGAATATGCTGAAAGGCAAGAGAGAAATCCTTGGGGTTAGTCTGATGTGATGTGTTTTTTTCCTAGAAAGAAAGAATGGACAATCTGAGTTTAGTCACAATAAGTCTACTTTTAAGTATGTATCTGTTGACATCTTTTGCTTTGGGTCTTGTAAGTGGGGAGCTTCTTGTAAGCCCACTTGTTCATAGTCTTTCCTGGTTTTCCTTTCCTTTTGTTTTTTCTTTTCCCTTCTGTCTTTGTTTCTTTGTGTCGTCATTGTTGTTGTGGTTTGTTACTAGCCAGTAGTATGGCTGAGTCTTCCTGTTGCTTCCAGAATTGCAGCAGAAACTCAGTTCATAGGTTGGTGCCTGTCACCAGCCTTTACCCACTGTAGGGAGCTGATGAAGTCAGTGGGGAAGTTGTGGTAGTTAAGTCACTATCATACATGCTACTGTTGATGGTCCCTGAACAGGTGTGAGAATGGCACTTTTGTTCATACCGGTGTGTGTTTTTTGTTTTTTGTTTGTTTTTTCTGTCTTCCCTAGTTTGGTTCTTTCTGTGGCTTCCTGAGGAAGTGTTAACCTTGCTGTTTCTTCTTCATCATGAGAATGGAGATTTCTCTATTCTTATGAAAGATATCTGTTGACATCTCTTGCACTGTCCAGCTAGATATTTGTTCTTCATAGGTCTCTAGTTTTGAAGTCTGAGCTGAAACAACAGCCATGCACAAGGGAAACAAGGTGGTTTCAGTCTAGCAAGTACTCATTGTTTTCAATCACTGGGGCTGGGGATTGCAGTGTCAGGAAGTTCAGATGGAATCAACATCTATGCTGTCTTTGTCTCCTGGCTATCTGGAGAGTTCCTCTTAGGGGTTGTGGGAGACCGTGATACCACCTGCACTATACAGCCAGCTTTTGAGAACACAGCATGGTCAATTATGGCTGTGTCATTTATTTCCCTCCTTGCTGTTTCAGCTGTGTTGACAACATTCTTCTTTGTGCGGCACCATCGATTGCGTAATGGTGGCTCTCCCCTGTTGTCAAGGGAGCCTTCAGGGATGAGTGCTACAGAGGTTAAGTCCATTCCCACCTTAGTGTTCCAGGGTCCAGGCAATGGAAGTGGAACTACGGAAACATGTGCAATCTGCCTTGAGGATTATGAGATTGGAGAGAAACTCAGACTTCTGCCTTGCAACCATGGTAACATCCTCCCTTTCCTCTTGGCACCCCTCCCCCCCCCCCTTCCCCCTCACTGCCTCCAAAATCTACCTACGAATGGTCCTTAATTCCAAGGAGTGTGTTCAGTATATCAGCAAAGCCAGCCGGTTTTATCATTGTCTGGTGCACCTGCTGACTTTGTTGTACAATCATGGACTTGCATTTTGTATCTTGTGTCAAATAGTGTCTCAAGGGTTCTCTTTTGGTCTTCATGATCTGATATCTAGGATTGGTTTCACTAACACTAACAAGATGTGGCTTGCTTTTGTGCACTGCAGAGTTTCACGTGGTTTGTATAGATCAATGGTTAATGACACGACGACCATTTTGTCCTGTTTGCAAGAGGGATGCTCACACAAAATTCAATGAACCTGCAGACTCAGAGACCACCCCTTTGCTGGTGGCTGTAGTTGGTCATACCTTGCCTATTCCTGTTACCTCTTCAGCCACCCAGACCTCTCCAATAGGCTCACCTCCTGAGTTAGGAACTCAATCTCAATCTTCTACCCCTGAATCAAGCACTTACTTTTCACCACAAGGAGCAGACCTCTGCTAGATGCACTTTGTGAGAGGGGCCAGTCTAACACATACTGATCAGGAGAATCCCATGCCAGTCTGTTCAAAATCACAAAATTGGGTCGTCATCAGTTCCTCTGATCTGGTCAGGTTTGGCGTAGATTCTTACTGCCTACTCTTATCAATTGGTACACCTGTATGAGTCTCCCCTTCATAGGTGATCCAGTCATCACTTTTCTTTTATTAGGAGCAGTTGATTTAGTTTCAAAGGGTCATAGTCCTTCCTTTGAGTTGAAGGCCTTCATCATTGAAGGCAAACACACCCAAAAAGCTTTGGATGGGGGAAAACAGAAGCTAGGAGCTACTCATCGTATGGCTAAGCAAAGTTCTAACTAGGGTCTCAATTGCAACAGACACCAGTAATTTGATTTTCTCTCTCGACAGAAGCGAAATTCATTTTCTTCAGAAAGTTGCTGGTGGTGGGTGCTTCTTCAACTTTGGCCTTGTGGTTTAGTTTGGCATGAGGATTGGCAGCATCAAGGCAAGCAACTCTGTCTGTCTACTGGGCATTCAACTTTAAGGCTATTTTACATCTCCAGTACTTAGAAGGAGAGAAGAGAAGCAGGTTCAAAATGGGCTCTGTTGCAGGCTATAAAACATGAATGTTTTGTGGCGATTAGAATCAGTGTTTGTTGCTCTCTTTTGAATAGGTGAAAATTTCTTGTATGCATTGTACTCCATAGGAACGATCTGAAACTTGAAAGGGGGTTTTAGCGTAGCCAACTGATTTGTATATAGTACATTTATTTCAGCGGGTATCAGTTTGTCCAGTGAGCATCTCCTCTCATCTGCTAAAAGTAAATCTCATAGGTACCCAGATTTGTAACTAACATTGTATGTAACGAGTTGGCAATTCTTGAGTGTGTGATTTTTTACTTGCCTTATAGAACTGATTATCTGTTTTAGGATGTTGAAGTTGGGTGCATATGTGTGAGTTGACAAAGATGTTCTGATTAGGAGGAGCAAGAACAGGGTTTGAGATGAGCAGGGTCCCTTGAATTGTCATGCATGTCTTATGATGTGCATCTTTTTGCAAGAGAGGATTTTGTAAAAGTGTGAGTTTATTTCTGAACTAAGCCCAGTTTTATTTCTCTCTTTTTTGGGTCAGTATCATTGGTAAGTAGGTAGGGAATGTAAGTGGTTACTATATTAGGTAGGTGAGTAGGTAAGGCACTACTTGGTGGCTACTAGGTAGGTGGATAGATGAAAATGGTCATGTACACAGCTAACTGTTGTGGTTAGCTATGGGACAGGAATACAGTTGAAAAAGTGTTTCAGGTCTACACAAGATCCTTCCTGCATGGTGGTGCACTGGAGGGTGCTGGAACCTACTTCAGGCCGGTCAGAAGGTCAGGAGTCTCTTACTGTATGCTCTGTACTTACTGTATCCTTATTATGGCATGAAGCAACATGAAATATGTAATTATTTCACCAATCTATAGCGAATGGTCAAGTATCAATTCGAGTGGCAAGGTCCCATTGACTACAATATTATACTTTTGAACTATAATTTGGATGAAGTTTAGGCTTAAAATGCTGTGAAATTCAGTTTGGACCTGGAAATATGTATTGGATATACATTAGAGTTGATTGGAAAGTTGGGCAAACATGGCCTGGAAGCCCAGGACTTATAACACTAAACTTGGCATGAAAAATTCATGAAGCACCCCAATGGGATGCAAAACTACACCCTAATTCAACATCAAATGAGTTCTATGCTGAGTTGCTTATCCGTATCTCAGTTTGTGAAGTTCTTATTCTTTTCATCTAAGATGTTTTTTGTTTTTGTTTTTTGCCCTTTCAGTCTCTCTTGTTTTGCTTAATGCTTTTGAGTTTGAGAGTGCAAGTATAGAGTAGTATAGAGTTCCTAGAGAAATTTGAGGAGGAATGTGTAGGAGCCAGAGGTTTTGAGGTTTGGTGCAAAGATCGTGAATCTAAACAACTGGTAGGCAACTTGAAAGAATTATGATTGTCACATTAAAGACCTCACCCTTTGGCAAGCATTCCTTCTTTCACTGTCTCTCATTTTTTATATTTTGTTTCAAAACTTTCTGAGATCCTCCAAACCTTAATTGTTGTATGGCTTGTGTGATCCAAAGGTTTTCCTTCAATAGCATTAGTATTTGAGGAGCTTTCTACCCCAAAACTCATAGACCATAGTCATAAACTTGTATGCAAGAATCTTGGCAGTCTACTTCCTCCTCTCACGGAGTCTTTCATCATTGAACATATTGTCATTTTGCTTGTTTATAGGCCCTTCATTGAAATGATATCTTTGTTGAGTACACACAAAGTTTGGTATGAGGTTGTAGGTGACACCATAATGCATTTAAGATTGTGAAATTTGAGAACATCTCTTATTGTCAAACAATTTCTGGCAACAGTTTTCCGAGGTGTTATTTGAAAACCCATTTACAATTTGAAATTGACTGACTAAAATTTTGCTTGCCATTGCTTGACTTGCTACATCTAAACAATTCCAACGATTGACATACGTATAATAAATTAATGTAAATGGCACTAATTTGGTGACAACCTTCTTTGTCCAATTTATTGTAAACCCAATTCCTTGGGTACTTGATGTTGTGGGGATGGTGATCCAGAGGTGACTTTTGGTGAGAATTGCTTTTATTTGACATTTGCAAATGGTTGTAGTGGTGGTCATGGTCATCTTGGTGTGATTCTTGGTGAACGATCTCCCATTTGACATTCCAAGATCTTATCGATGGGCCTCTTTGTTTAATTTTTTGTACACTTAATTCTTGAGGTACTTAAACCTTTTGGTCATCTAGGTGTGATTATTGATTTCATTTCTAATAGAGCTCTACAAATGGTGATGATTTACATGGTCATTGAGGTGTAATTTCTAGTGGACTAACTCTTAATTAACCTACAAAAAGATGGTGATGGTCTTCTTGGTCCAATTTTTGAGAAACCTTTCTCCTAGAGCTCTCTAGGTATGGTGGTGATGATGGTCATTTTGGTTAAAATTTCGGTAAACCCTACTCATATTTGATTAGTGATATGGTTATCTTGGTGTGATTTTTGGTAGACCCAACTCTTAGAATTTGAATTTTTTGGTCCTAATATTCATCTTGGTGTGATTTTTGGTGCCCCTAGTTCTTAAATGTTGTAAGATTGTGATGATGGTATTTTTGGTACCCCTAGCCCTTATTTGACATTTGCAAATGTTGGGTTCTAAGGCAAATTTAGGTGTGATTTTTGGTGCCCCTAGCTATTGGAGTTATGCAGATTGTGGTGACTGGCCTTTCCAGTACCCATAGCTCTTATTTGACATTTACAAATGGTGGTGATGCTATTTTCAATGTGATTTTGGGTGCCCCCAATTCATGGAGCTCTATAGATGGACATGATGGGTTTTATTTGGTAGCATTTTTGGTGAACCTAGCTCATATTTGACATCTGCAAATAGTGGGCATGGTCATTTTTTGGGTGTGATTTTTGGGTGATGGCTATTTAGGTGTAAATTTTTAGTGAAATCTAATGTTTTTTTTGGCTTAGTCTCTTGATTATTTTTGCGAAATCTAGTGAGTGTTTTGTGAAATTTAGTGAACAAATTTGTGAAATCTATAAGATGTTTTGGTGGAAATAAGTGATTCTTTTGACATTACGTGTATTAGGTTTAAGTGTGAATGGTTTTTTTGTTTTTTAATGTATGTTTGAAAGGTTGGCAAAATCCATGATTCATAACACTTGTGAAAATTGATATGAAAGGGACACAACAATCTGAATTTATTATTTTTCACAACGCACAACAACCCTTGATAGAAAAGGTCCTCAAGCAAATTGTCAAGTGTCTCCACCTTAGCATGATAGTTCTTTCATATAATTTACATTTCACAACCTACAACATGAGTTAGAAACATGTTTCTTGAATTATTCTTGCTATTAAACCAAGGAACTTTCATTTAAAAAATTCATAAATATTTTTGAACTTCCACAAATTATATTTTCAAATCTTATATATGTGCTTTAAGATAGATGATGTAGTTGATAGATAACAATTATAACAAATGTACAATTTGAAGAAAATAATTTAAGCACATCATGTTTAAGAGAGGTAATGGTGATTTTTGGATGGAAGTGCTTCTTGCATATGCCTCCCCTAGTTATTGGTGCCAAGAAGATTATTATTGGCACTCCAAGGTAATGGAGGTAATGAATATGCATAGTATTTGAAGCCCGAAATTTGAATAATGCAAGTATTTAGGGTCTTGTTATGAATTATTGAGCATGTGGATTGTTGTTAAGACTTTATGTTGAAGGGGGCCATGTTGATGATTTGAAAGACAAGAAACTTACATTACTTGCATTGTTACATTTGATTTTGAAAGCAAAACTTCAAGCATGAAATTGATGGGTATTATTGGGTTTCAATAATGATGACTAAAACATTTTAAGTTTTTTGTCTTTTTTTGGTAGGCAATTTTTTGTGAATGAAAGATAGAAGACTTAGAAAATCAAGTTCAATAGGAAGTTGAGTATCAATTAATAAAAGGGATTAAAGTGAAAGAAGATAATTGTTTAAGGAGGTTTTTAATCATTAGAAGACTAGGAGGGGGCTTTGCTTGAGTGAAGGGGCAAATGTGTCTCAACATTTTAAAGTGAACTTAGAAGTTCCTAGTGACGAATATGTTGATATTGGGAACTTTTTGGTACATGGAAGCATAATGGGTGCAGCTGCACAAAATAACATCTTAAGGAATGTTAACAAAGATGGGAAATTAACATTCTATGCATCAAAGCTTGGATCAAATTCGAATGTGAAATTCTTTTGATATGATGTGAAAGACATATGGACTCAACATTCATTAAAATAGTAAAAAAGGATGATGGCTTTAGGAATAGTTTAAAACATGAAAACCATATATAGGTGTGTATATCAAGTTGTTATTAACTAAAGGTTTCCATGGCTTGTAAATCAACTCTTAGATTTATTTTTTACAAAAAAATTGGTGTATTAAAATGTTGCTTTAAATGTGATAATCAATTTGCCCAAGGTACCTAGTCTTTGGTATGTTTTAATCGTGGGCATACATTATAGAATGAACATGTGAAACAATTTCATTTTCAACACAAAAAACTGGAAAGAAATCTTTGGAAAGCAAGAGTACCACATATGTGGAATAGTTTGTGCTAGCCTTCTACATTACAATTTTGGATGCCACATATGAAAATCAAACAAAGGAATACTTATGTTACTTTATGTGGAAAAGTGGGTATGTTTTGTTGGCTACATACATACCATGTACATGATATATATACATGATAAATTTGTGTTGTCTATAGGGTTGTCTAGTATGGGTACTAGCTAACACTTGAAGATGCTTTAATCTTTTTTCTTTTTTGGATGTTGTAAGAATAAATTTGTGTTTTCTTTTTGGGAATGAATTTTCTCAACATGCCCATTTTAGTTAATCGTGTTAATTTAACAATGCATCCATTTATGAAAGCAATCACATGTGATTCATATATCATGGGTCAATTACTTAATAACATGTGATTAGGTGGGTGATTGTCAAATGTAATGAATATTGAATATTGTTTGCATGAATCTTGCACCAAGAAAGTATTAATTGAATTTAAGATGTCAACAAATGGGACAAAGATTCCCATTAATGTTCAAATTTCATTAGCTTCAATTGACGTAAAAATAAAAATATATTTACTACTAAAATATCTATATTAAATATTTTAAGTATTCTTCATAAAATTTTATATACATGACATATTGACATGTATAATACAACCTATCAATTGTAGGATTGATAATGCATCATACTTGGCAATATGTTTGTATATCAAATTGTGAGTTCGGTAGTTGAAGGTCATGTTCCATTGACATAAGTATTTGATGTTCAACTATTACAAAATTTTGGTCCACACGTATGTTGGAACCTTTGCATTGAGTTTACAACCAAAGTTAAAGGGCATGACTTTGGAATAGGGATTAAATCAAAGGCTTCAAATCAGCTATAATGTTGGATTTTTGTCAAAGTGCATAAAATATGTGACATCTTCAATGGATCTTCTTATAATGAATGAAGACATTGACCATATTTTTAATAAAAATGTTCCAATTATAATTGTTGGCATCTTAACCTTATGCTCACAATGAACATTAGGAAGCAAGGGATTGAAGCAAAAGATAAATCATTGTCTTTGGTGAAAAGCAATGGGTATAAATGACCTATTCCAATGATGGTGAATTTTCATTGGAGATGGTTTAGGTAGGACAACAATAGGCTCCCATAATATTTTGTCCTACCATGTTCCTTTCCATAATATGTTGAAATGAATTATTCTAATTCAAAATTTGTTATATAACTACCTATAATGACATGTTTATATAATGACCTTTTCTATGTTGCAACCTTTTGGATTTTTTGCTTAATTTTTTTTTTTGCATGCATATTTTGAAATCTCTTTATTTTCTTTCTATTGGAAGCTTGCTACGTTTTTTCTTTCTTTTTATTTTTATAACAACATTCATGGCCTTTTGTTTCATTTTTACTTGTATAATGTAAGAGAGGAAAACACATTTTATTTTGAAGAATTTGAGAAATCTTTCTTTTTGTTTTGTTTATTGCAATTTTTTTGGGTCATAATCATATTCCAAATACGCATAGAAATTTATCATCACTAATAGTGCATAGCAGTGTGGACCCCAAGGTTTTAGAGAGGGCAACATGTGGGTTCACAAATATTTGATTATGAAAGAAGGAAAATGTATTTCACTTCTATTGAGTACGTTTTCAAAAGTATTTATGTTCAAGAAAGAGGCACCTAGGTGTTCCAAAATGTATGTCTTTGAAATAATGAATTGACATGTTTTTACAAATCATGTGAAGCTAGCTGATTAGACTAACTAATTGATTAAAATGAGTCATTACAACAAAATGGACTTCTAAGACTTCCAGATTACATTCTTTACTTTGAATCCTATGAGTTGTGAACATTCTAATCATAATTTGGAAGGGCAAGTTGCAAATCATGTTTGAATGATGTAATGTTGATGTTTTCATCAATATCTCAAAAGAGGATAAGATATTAGCTTTGCATGTGCAATGCATTACCTAAAAATTATGTGCATTTGAATTTTTGGAATGCCAAGTATCCAAACTTGAATAAAGTTTCCTTTAACAATGTGATTTTAGTCCACATGGGCACCTTTGTAGGTATATATGCAAGGAAGTAGTGCCCATGGAAAGCTATGGAAGTAGATACATAAGAGAGTAGTGCCTCTTTCAAGAGTTTTGTTTGTTCTAGTTCTAAGATAAATCTTGATTTTGAGTTGGGCTCAACGAAACCAAATGCCTTTCAAATTTTGCTTTGTGTACATGTGAGAAGGTTGAAGATCTTGTGCTAACAAAACCAAATGCCTTTCAAATTTTGCTTTGTGTACATGTGAGAAGGTTGAAGATCTTGTGCTAACAAACAATACGTTGATGTGTTTCCAATGTTTTATTACTTGAATATAATCATGAGGATTTAAACAACACATTCAAGCTTTATGAGTTGTCATTACATGTATTCTATTGCAAAATTTCATTCATACCATTTAGCAAGCCTAAAGGGCACTTATATCCACACACTTGGAAATGCTACATTGGCCCTTAATATAATGCGAATCTTGGACATTGAACTTTACAATCCTTAAATCACTTGGAGTGAGGCCTTCTTGAAATGTGATCTTGCCCTTAACAATTACTTTGAGTAGTGGGCATTTATTTCCAAAAGGACCTACTTCTTAAGCCTTATTTTACACACCACATATAACTTTTTCTTAGGAAATTTAGAATTTCAAACAATTGGCTATGATCAAGGTAGTTTTGTTGCAATTTTGATGATATTACAAGTGCAAAAGCATAAAACCTTTAGCTATGCATAAGCTGACTAAGTTGGGATTTGGCTACAAGCAACAAATAAATTTCATTAAGAGTTGGAAAAATTTTCAATTTTGTTTTAGCAATAGTTTATGAGATCTAGTTAATGAAAAATCAAAATATGGCAAGCTTGCCCATACATTTACAATTTTTTGGCAATGCACAAAACTTGGTATGTAATCTCAAAATTTTGTTATTTAATGTATTGTTTTTAGAGAGTCAGATAAAGAACTTTATCCAAAAATTGAATTAATCTTTCCAAAAGGGATAAATTAAATGACTAAAATTTAAAAATAAAAATTCCTTTGCAAAAAAACAACATAAGGAAAAAAAATCATTTGGTGCCCCAATAAACTTTGTCCTCCTACTTTTCATCTTCTAGCAATTTTCAAAGGTCACATCATAGAAAAAGTTCTCTAAAGTAAATAATGTTTGAAAATACATGTTGACCACCACATGGAGATGTTGATTGAATCTATTTTGTAGTTTGGACTTTATGAAAGATAGAGTTGAAAATGTTTGTTCATCCTCAATGCTCCTCAACATTTCAACTATGACCATTTTGGCAAGTTTGGAAATATTTCAACAAAATGCTTCACAAGCCTTAGAAGTTGAAAGCATTATCCATAATCAAGTGAAAAAATTCATAAGGATTGGTGGTTCTATGGTAGAAACAAAATTTGCTTTATGGTGCATTTGAAGATGTTACATTGGAGCTCAAGGGTGGTCAAGGAAACAATAAATGGTGATACCATGTTTGATTGTCATTCATAACAATAATGTTTTTTCAGAAGGGTGAAATGCTTCTAAAAACTTTCTTTGACATCAAATTGAAGCCAATATTGAAAGTACATTACCCCCATAATATCCATCAAATAACTTGCCGAGGATTGGTTGGTTGATTCTTTTGATATAGACTTTGCGACCCCTTTAAGACACCCACAAAAAATCCAACAAACACGTAAATGATAGTAAGTTATTTAGGGTTAATGGCAATGAATTGAAAGACATTAGAACTTACCTTGGTGAACTAATAAGAAAGATCACCATTGATGGCAATAGGTCATCGTTTTAATGGTTTAGGTGTTTGAAGAATGGCAATGGATATAGAATAAATGAAGAAACAAAATGGACAAATAGTGGCAAAAAATGGATAAAATAACATTAGATTTTTCTATTCGCTGGTCATAAATGTGCATCATGTAGATGCAATGTGGTGACATTTGTGGTTTCAAACCCTATTTTTTTTAAAACAATTTCATAGGGGGTAAATTCTTTTCATTTTTTGGCTATATTTATTTAAATTCTTTTGATTACATATTAATATCAACATATCATTTTAAAGCTCCAAATATGGCTGCCAAAGATGTGATAGATCTACGTGAATTTTTAAACAATGTGGGAACATTGTTGGCAATTAAAAACAATTCATCCAATGGTATAATGAAGGAAACAACTAGAATGACATAACATAATGTGGGAGCATATGTTAAGACAATTTATTTCAACATAACAATTTGGAAAACAATAAAAATTAGTTTTCATTACCCAACCTCTTAGATGTTTTTGCAAGCTTGCCCCACAAGTTTCAAAGTCTTCACAATTTTCAAAGAGGCCATTTAAACCAATGAAATTCAAGTGCATAATTTGAACCTCCAATTTCACATGCATGACCAATTGGACCAAAGATTGCCACCTTTTGTATTGTACATATTGTTGTGTACATTTGTGCTAATGACAACAAATGTTTTATCAATACAATATATTTATCAATGATAAATTTTTGGAAAAATATAGAAATTGGTTTAGTATATTTTTGCTAGGTTTTTTCTAATAATTAAAAGACCCTCAAAACAACCTCTTGGTTTTGGTCATTTAAAGAACGTTCGTCCTTGTAACTCCATATCTTAAGAAAACAAAGAGGAAATTTTGATAATTAAAATTTAAAACGCATGGCCATAACCAAAGTTGAAGGTTTCAAAGAAGAAGAATTAAAAAAAAGGTCAAAATGTAAATATTCAAACCTTAAATTGGTCAACTTGGAGGTATTGGTACTTTCAAAAAAATATTTGGCCATATGTAATGATTTTTTAAGGATTAAATGATAAAAAATATATAATTGATGTTTAACTTTACGCACAATGTACATATAGGACATATAAAATTTTGGTTAATCGTTTAACAAAAAAATTCAAAGTTATGATTCGAAATATATGTCCTTATCAGGAATGTATGTGATTTTCTTTTCATTTCAAATACATTTATGGGTTGTGATGGTTTAATAACAAGTTGTTCAAAATAGGAATTCAATGAGGGAGTGTGTTATATGAAATTTCATCCAAAGGATGATCATATTGCGATGAATAAAATATTTTTAACAGTTAGATTAAAACATTCAAATGTGGTGTAAAAACAATTGTTCATATTACAAATTGGAATCCATGTGGGTGCAAATGAGATCAAATGAGCCAACGATGTTACTTTACAAAATGACTACTTTGCCCAAAAATAAATTTTTCATACAAATGAGTTTTTGAACATTTTTTTTGCAATTTTTTAAAATAATAAATGTTTATAATTGTCAAAGTACATGATTTAAAAAAATATCTTTTGAATAAATATGAATTTTTGAAAGTGTATTGATTCCTTGTAATTTAGTGTTTCACCTTTAAAAATGATAATAATTTCAAATTATATTCAAAATTAATTTTTAATTTCAGTTTTAATTTTTTGGTATAATAAGCTTTAACTTCTTTTAACACATGGTGTACATTATATCCCATTGATATGTGGCAAAGGACTCTTGAAAAATTAAAATTCTAGATCAATTTTGGAATCTTTGAATTTTTTAAGTTTAAAAACTCCATGTATTTTAGTGTGAGTGTGTTTTTTGAATGTGGTTAATAGGTCTTTATTTTATATATTTGTTCAATTAAATTATTATTATTATATGAGTCCTTTGCAAAATTTCCTCTTTATGATGTAATAGGTGTTCACTTTCAAAGATCCTAAATCGAAATTAAAATTAAATTTTTTATCAAATGGATTTTTAGTTTGAATTCCTCTACATTCATATGAATGAAAAAGGAACAACTTGCCGTGATTGCCATGGTTTAAAATAGTAAAACAAGATAAATAATTCTCCAATTTTGATTGTTTTTCTTTGTCATTTGACGTCCTTTTTGGCTTGTTTGAGTGTGACTACACCCATGTCAACAATTTAAGTAGAAATTGTGTGAATAGCTAGTTTTGGGTCACTTGAAGGTGTTGGGTCACTTGAAGGTGTAGCCATGTTTTGTTTTAAGGTAAACAACTCACGCATATAGTTCTTATTGAAAGTAGATTATCAACTTGCTTGATGGGGTTTTGGTGTCACAAGACTCAATCTTTTGACACTAGATACAAAGTCCCTTTTGTGGTTCATCCTTAAAGGGGAAAAAATGATTGATAAAAGCCATCATGTCAAAAATATATACAACACTTGAATGGTATGAGGTGGGACCAAAATATGTAAGTAGTTAAAAAATTAGGGTTGAGAATATATACATCAAACATTTTATTGACCTTAGTCTAAATGAACGGTTTAGTTAGTACATGTTTTATACATCAAAAAAATTGCAAGTGACTTTTTTTGCTTTCTTAGTGTGGATTATAGTTTTCCCAAGTGAAATGGTCTTTGAATTTTATGACAAGGGACTCATGCATATGATTATAATTTTAAATTAAAAACTTATATTCCACATGAAATGGGTTACTTTTGATGTGCATGAACTTAATGTCATAATACATTAATTTTTTTCTTCTAAATGGGCTCACCATAATTTTAAACAAAATAAAGCATATTTTTGAAATTGATAAGTGTTATTAGTGATTCAAGATGGTATCCAAACCATTTCAACATAGTTTGAATGTTTTAAAGGTTTTTCGAAACACTAAAATAAAGGAAAATAACAAATATTTTTATAAAATGATATTTGTGAAATTTTGATAAATTTGTTTGCCTACATTATATCATGGGATCCATTAAGTTACCATTAGTTGTTTTTGGGATATATATTCGCAATTTACATGTTTTGTGTCACATTGCATTGAATAACAATTTCAACTAACCATAAGAGAATGAAAGTGTCCACATCTTAGACCAATCAATTATGAGTTGTCCGAAAAAAAGAAGACATTAAAATGGAACAATGAATTAGATGTGGACAATGACATTGGGCTCAATGTTGTTATTGCACAAGTGTTTCATCAAATTGTAGTTGTCATACCCCAATTATCATAAACACATTATCTATTATGCTTTGACCCTTTAAAAAAAAAGGTCTATGATGCAATGGTTAAAAACCACCTATTCAAACAAAGGGTTCCAAGTTCAATTATGTTTTCCAATAACCATCTTTTTCATTAAATGGTCTTTTTGGATGAACTTTTCCTTTCCGTTTCTTGAAATCCTTTCAATGTGCAACTTTGCCCACTTCATTAGTCAAGTTGCTAAGGGAAGAAAAAAAGGTTGGACTTAATTTCTGGGAGGGAAAATAAATGCGTCATTTTATTTTTTTGGTTAAATTTTTTTCATCCCTGATTAAAGTTTGAAGAAAGGCCATTCTTTGAAACAATAATGTGAATGCAAGTACTTTTGAATTTTCAATTCATGTCCAAGTTTGATGCATCATGGTGGATATTTGGAAGATAATTTATGATGAGTTTGATTCACAATAGATGATGGTTTATGTCCCAATCTAGCATTATGTTGTGGAATTAATGTGCACATGTGAATGATTTGATTGTCCAAAAATGTTAATATTTTGATTTGTAATGCTTGAAGCATCATTGTAATCCATTTATTTTGATACATTTGTGTTTGGTTTTCAAATGGAATTTTTTTTGTAGAAATTCCCATCAAGATTATCACACTATATTTAAAAATTGGTATGCATTTGGTTTGCTTGGGTGTTAAATTGCTCAAGATGTTTTTTTCCCCATGGTGGCAACTTTGTTGATAGGTGTAGAAAGGTAGACATAATTTGATTGATTTGATAATTGAAGAAAAAATCATTGGCACTAATGAAGCTTTTTTTCATAGATTCATACTTTTGGGGCATTTTAGCACTTATAAAATAGTTTGAAGATCCATTTGCAAATAAATAAGTTAAGTTTATAAAATGGTAGGAGAAAGGTGTGTAGGCCCCATATATATACACAATCATTCTCATTGGTTAAAATAATGCATCCATTTGGTAGCTTTTATTACCCATTTCACCAACATCATTGATATTGTTATATCCATAACCTTGGGTTCATGACAAAGGTTTCATCAAGACAAACAAAATGGGTCTAGAGTTAAGGCATGGCATGAACCAAGGAACTCACACTCCAAAATCAACTAAGAGTATTGGGGGTTGAAGGAAGGCACTCCTAATACCCTATAATTGCAGTCGCACTTTCAAAGTTAAGATTCTTGAAGAATCCATGATGTGTAAGTGATGCTTGAGACATGGGTTTCTTTTTTTTCAATTTAATGGGGCAAGTGGATTGGCAATCATCCACAAGAGGACTTAGCCAAATTTGGCTATAGGTCATAGAAAAAAGTATAATTTTTTTGGTATATTCACGTCCTCTTTTTTTGTTGCAAAGTAGTGAAATTTTGCCCAAAAAAAAAAAAAAAAAGCTGGTTTGAAGGTTAAACATTTTGGCATTGTAATTGAGTTGTCAAATTGATCCATGAACATAATTTAATCCAAAATAAAATTCTTGAAAAAAATTGTTATATGTGCCTCACTTTGTCACAATATGCTAACCCTACGAAGGGGCAAAAGTTGTTAATGTATATATTATTATTAAATGATTTGACTTCATGCATCTCCACTTGTGTGGAGTGGAGCCACTATTGGAGCTTACACGAAAGAGGTTGTTGGAGTTGAAGCAAGATTTTTGAAGATGGAAGTTGTGGGTATATGTGAGGGATGGTGGATTTGGTTATTGACTTTTGGAACACCTAGAAAAATGTGCTTATGTACACACCAATCAATTACAAGTGGTCAAGAATTCTTGGGCTAGTGTAAGATTTTATTATTGTAACTTATGAAACATGATGGACATGAGCTTGACTTAAATTGAACTTGAATTTTTTTTCAACATGCTACTTTTTCAAGTCTTGGAGCAACATTGGGAATTGAAGACAAGGTAGCCTAGCTGAGACTAGTTTGTTGATGTTGTATGTGAAGCTAGTTGGTGAGGTTTAGTTAATTTGCCAAACAATAACTACCTAAACAAGGGGTGTGTCACATTGTGGCCTTTGCCATTCACATTAAAAAAGTGTATTAAGGCAAAAGATGAATTATGAAAATTCAAATATTTCACCATGCAAAAATATAATCTTCAAAAAAAGATCCTCTAAAATGAAACCAAAACTTTTCAAGATATCATAACTTTATAACTAATAATCTCACGTTGCAACACAAGCCAAAATATCATCTTTCAAAAATCCTCATATAAAAAATAGACCTATTATTACCGAGGGGCCAAAATCCCTTCAAGCTATTATAGTCTATAATGAATTTAAACACAATATCCTTGCCTTGGTAGGCAAGGCCAACAAACAAACAACATATTAGCTATATTTTGGATAAATCAAAACAACCAACGAGGCTCCAACAATGAACACTGGCATGCTTATGGCCGGTTATTTGATTTCAATTTATATATATATTGAGAACCATGGTGATAGGATTTAGGGTTTAGGGTTTAATTTCTAGGATGTGGATCTAAAAAACTCAAGGATGTGGTTCTGGTGTTTGCCATAAAACTCCAGTTCATTGCCGGTTCTTTCTTGAGAACCTTCTTTAAGTAGGGTTTGAAATAAGTGGGACGGCAGTTCTTCCGTTCTGGTTCTTTTTCAAATAACTGAAATCCGACGGTTCTCTGATTCTGAAATAAGTTTAAAAACTGGTTCATTATCAAATTCAAATAATCGCAAAACACTGGTTTGAACAAATGAGTAGGGTAAGAGAGTTATCCATAAAGTCACCCTGTCTTTGGGCCCTAGTTTGACCCGTCAACCCTTCAACCCCTTTTTCATCCCCAATTTGAGTACTGGGGGTGAAATTCCCCTGGGAACCAATTTAGAACTAATTTGGTCCGTTGTCCCCACCCCCCCCCCCCCAATTTTCATCATGACTTGCAATTTCATCTCCAGTTTGGATTTTTGATATCACAAGATTGAAAAAGAATCCCTAATGAGCATCCCTATTTATTAGCTATTAGTGATCATTCTAGTATGTGAAATCATTTAAGACATGAACATTAAAAACACCATTTCCAATCAAAAAATGGACAATATTATGTTAAAATGCACTTATT